>LKBB01000006.1:0-21403 GCA_001513885.1 Thielaviopsis musarum
CCCCCCTTCCCCAAACTAAGATCATTTCCCTTCACTTGATGACTTGTCATTTCTCAGGCTACAGGTTGCTAGGAAAAAGAAAGTCCTCATTTAGAACGCGAGGACAAGGGATTTTGTATTGTTGATTATCTAGAAGAAGTTGTTTGGATGTTCCTTTTTTTCTGTTCTCTTCTATTCTTTTCTTTTTTCTGTTCCAATCTTTTCTTTCCTTTTACCTGTAGTAGTAGTAGAAGTGACAAACGTAGGGTTTAGAAGCTGCATGTAGCCAGTACTACTTTATGTACTTGGATTTTATGCAGATACTTCCGAAAACTTTCTTTAGCATGCAAGTTTGGCAGCTTTAATAAACTTGATTTAAAAAGAAAGTTTGGCAGCTTTGTCTTTTAATTCGCTGAGGGCCATCCTTCCATCAATCATGGTCTCTTGTTTACGAGGCGAAGTTGTGAATTGTGTGTGATTAAAAGAGGAGATAATGCCCGTATTATGTGGCCAGGTGGTTCCCGTAGCTTCGTATATGCCACTGCAGCCTTGGTATAGTAGTACTACTACAAGTATACAACTAAGCGTGCTAGTTATGGTCGTCGCTGGGCATGATAAACACGGAAATGCCAGACCGTCCTGTCATTCCGTTTTTTTTTATGGCTTCATTCGTTTCCCAGCTAAATTGAAGTTTAATTGAGGAAAAAAAAAAGCATGTGGTCTGGCTTCATTTAGTTTCAGGGCCCAAATGGCAAAAAGCCAGACAAAAAAAAAGCAAAGCGGCAAAAAAGCAGAGAAACAAGACCAGAGAAGCTTGGCTGGCCCCTAAATATTAGCTAAAGCCAGGGACCAAACCAAACAAAGCCCCAAGCTCTGGGCCCCCCTGACTATTGTAGTGACGGGCCCACGCTACTACCCCATCAGGATTAGGCTAGAGGATATTGTGTCCCCCCTTTTTTTCTTCTTCCACTTAATAGGAACAGGAACAGGAACGGTAAAGTAAGAAGACGACACTTCTTGAAGTTTCTCTTGGCTCGTCTTGTTTTGTAGAGGCAATTCAACATTGACGCATATAGTGAGCTGACTATATGCATTAGAAGAAAGAGTTTTTGGGAATTTTTACGTGTTTTTTTTTCTTCTTTTTTTTCTTTTTTTTTTTTTTTTTTTTTTTTTTTTTTTTTTTTTTCTTTCGTCTTTCTTTCAAAAAAAGGTCCCCTTCCATCGACATCTAAATCTCATTCCAATCCATTTTATTCCTCAGTATGCAGGACGCCACGAGCCTGGACCACCCCTGGTCATACCCCGAAAGTGCCAATTTCACGACTTCGATGGGCGACCAGCGAAAAAAAAAAGTTGGGCAGGGAATATTCAAGGCCAGAAAAAAAAAAGCCAAAAAACTGGTAATTGAGGGTCTTGCAAGTAGAGAACTGAGTGGATGTGTGCACTGGACGCTTGTGGGCCATAGGAAGTAAAGAACATACCGGCCTCGGGCCTGTATATTGTGACATTGGCTCTCCTAAACACTAACCAACTTACCCTTTATTCTCGTCTTGTCTCGTCTCGTCTCGTCTCGTCAACTCATTGCTTGCTTTAGTGGCTTCTGCTCCTTCCCAGCTTCCTCCTGGCTCCTTCATTCGATCCTAGATTAGTACCAAGTACAAGTACCACTACCAATCTAGAAGCAAATATGCACGTCGAATCTCTTTTGTAGCATTCAGCCCTTGTTGCCGGGTGGGCTGCATTACATAGACCCCAGCCTGTCCAAGGTAGGAGTTGGCCACCAAGTAGGAGTTATGTACGCTCTGTAGTTTATGTGCCCTGAACGGAGGAAGTTGTTTCTCTCGGCACTAAACTTTGACGGAACCTGGCACTAATTGTGGTAGGTTAGCTTAGCTTGGGCTATGCCCGCAACACCCAGCAAAAGCCAGACAAGCAGCCAGCTAACCCAGTCCTCAGTAATGTTAATTGTAGAGAGAAAAAGAGAGAGAGAAAAAGAGAGAGAGAGAGAGAGAGAGAGAGAGAGAGAGAGAGAGAGAGAGAGAGAGAGAGAGAGAGAGAGAGAGAGACAGAGAGAGAGAGAAAAGCCAACCCATTCAGGCCCAGTTCAGTTCAGTCCAGTTCATTTCTGTTTCACTTTCCTCTGATTATCATCAAACCTTCTTCTTTTCTTCCTTCCATTTCTCGTTCCCTTTTTCTCTTTTTCTTTTTTTCTTTTCTTTTTCTTTTCCTCCTTCTTCTTTTCCTTTCTCTCGTTGTGCATCTCGCCCGTCCCTTCTTGTTTTCTTCTCTTCGTTGTTGGTGTTCACCTACCAAACGCCTATTGCAAGTCTTTTTTTAATATTACTTTTTTTTTTTCTTCTTTATCAAAGTCTTGCTCCGCTCGTTAAACATTTCTCTTCGTCAAACCTCTTTATTCTTTTATTACTATTTTTTTCTTCTTATTTTACATTTTCTTACCCTTTTCCTTGCGCCAATTTGCCCTATTCGAATTCGATACCGGCAACTCCTTTGGTGAGTATCTTGTTACTGCAGCCGTCCATAAGATCAAAAGCTACGAGACAACACGAGACGAGACGATCCGGCCGACACACGCAAATGCATCCATCGGAAGACTGTACTGTTGAAGGAGAGGGAGAGAGAAAGTGTACAGCGCTTACTCACCTACTCGTTCTGTACTTGCTGCACTAAACAGCGCAACGCAGCGTGTCGGCCCATCATACAGTCGAACCCCCCGAAGCACCACTAAAGACAACGGACAACAGATTAGATGCATTAGATGCAGCCAAAGTCGTGTCTCTCTAGCCAAGCCCGTCCAATTGGTACACAAAATTCCATCTGGGCTGTGTTAGGATTTGCAGGCGGCTTTGGCTCTGTTTTGGACCGTCTTTTTTGCCCACCTTCCTTTCCTCCCCTCCACATTCAATGGCCAAGGCTGGCCAACAGAGCACTTGCGCGACGCGTGCTCAGATAGCCGGGTAACAAGTGAAGCCGCAAAGCTGCACATTCCCTTCCCCTTTTTTTTTCTTTCCTGCTACGTCAAGTAACGAACCGGGTTTGCTGCCACAACACAACAACACTGGCAATTACTCTTTTTTGATTGTCTATCTTCCTGCCCTTCTAGAGCCTGCCCTTGCTCGCTCTGCTTCACTTTGCCTCGCTTTACTCCTGCCTGCATCTGTACCCTTCAGTGCTGCATTGTGCATTTTCTATTAACGCCCACCTACCCGCATTGCTTACTCTACCCTATTCTGCCCTCGTTATTCGTCTTCCTCTTTCCCTTGGCTTCGACTCCTAGCTTCGTCTTTTTGGGCTGCCCTTTTTTCCCACCTGACCTCTTTTTTTTATTCTAACACATTTCGGTTCTTTCCTGCAGATCACGCTCTTTAGTATCTTTCTCCAACCTTTTTTTTCAAACATCCCCGACAGAAATGGGTAAGTACTGCTTATGAATGAATATGAGTTGAATGTCTCGAATTTTACTCTGCTCTGCTGTGGAAGGGAGTGTCTTGGTTCTTTGCGAAAGCAAAGTCAAGTCAAAGCAGCCCCCTTTTTGAATCATACAGTCCGATATAGCAGCAACAACAGACCAGCCAGCATAGCATGGCATGACATAGCATAGCATCAGCGTCAGCAATTAGTACGGCACAGTACAACACTGTACAGTGCCGACCGAAATATCAGAAAATGTCCAATCAGGGACGGGAGATACGGAAGGCAGTTACGAGACGAGACTCTGCAGGCGAGCAGCTTCAAAAGGCGCGGTACCCGGTGGCATGATGAGAGGAAGGAGCGACCGTCAAGCCGCGAATCGCTCCTTCCATCAAATCAATTAATCAACCAACGCGTGAGAGCAGTACGGTAAACGTGCCTGCCTTGCTTCGACCTGCCCTGCCATCATATTACATTACCGGTGTTTCCCTGGTTTCGTACCGCGCCTGCTGTTTTCACAAGTGTGCTTGCCTGTTTTGTCTTGTGTGTTTTTGTTTTTGACAGCAGCCAAACTCTACCTCCCTCCTGTCTCTTCTGTCCCGAGATTTTCTTCTCTTTTTCAACACCAACGATCGATCACGACCGCTGTTACGCCCATTCATCTATTCATCCATCGGTCCTACAAATATTTGCGGGGTTTCCATCGCCGAAACGCATCATATTCATACATCCACATTACATCCGACTACGCGCAATGACTACTCTGGAACCGACCAATATCCCGCTACCTGGCTCAGAGGCCGCCATGAGCATGGAGTCGCTAGCCCGGCCTTCAATTGATGCTCAGGTTTTGGCACACCATTCGCATCATGTCCAGGAGACTTCGACGAGCACGGAATCATCAGGAGCCAATTCTGGTGACAAGAGCTCGTCGTACATGGAGCGCAACAAGTCCGTTGCTTCTATGGAGTCTCTGGAGGATGATATTTATGGTGCGAGTCCTGCCTGCTCAATGAAGCATCTTGGATCTGTGAACCCCTCTGCTGGTGGCGCCTCAGTTCGCATCCCCAGCGGCATTGTGCCATCGATGAGCGGCCAGTCGTTCGGAATAGCTACCCGCGAAGGAACCTGGTCGCCTACGCCTAATGGTCTTCGCGTTCCGAGCGGTATGCACTCGCAGTCAATTTCCGATATCGATGAGATGTCCATTGAAGCCCTGAAAAGTCAGCTTGTGCCTTTTATTTCAACAACACAATCTGTCATTGCCATGCTTTGCTGTCTGCCTGTCTAATGCATATCTTAATGCCGCATGATCTACTGATGAAAAAATATGCCTCGCTGGAACCACAGCTAACATTTCTGTGTCTACAGCTTCTCCTGCCCCCGCCGCGGCGCCCGCTGCGCCTGCTGCTGACTCCAATGTCGTCCGGCGCAAGCTTACCGGCTATGTCGGTTTTGCCAACCTCCCCAACCAGTGGCACCGCAAGAGTGTCCGCAAGGGCTTCAACTTCAACGTTATGGTTGTTGGTATGTACAATTCCCCCAAAAATACGCATTTCTGCCAGGTAAAAATAAAATCTAACCTGTCAAATAGGCGAGTCTGGTCTGGGCAAGTCGACTCTGGTGAACACTCTGTTCAACACCTCCCTGTACCCTCCCAAGGAGGCCAAGGGCCCTAGCATGGAGATCATTCCCAAGACCGTGACTATTCAGTCAATCAGCGCTGATATTGAGGAGGCTGGTGTTCGCCTTCGTCTGACTGTTGTCGACACTCCCGGTTTTGGCGACTTTGTTAACAATGACGAGTCGTGGCGCCCGATTGTTGAGAACATTGAGCAGCGCTTCGACGCCTACCTCGATGCTGAGAACAAGGTTAACCGCATGAACATTGTCGACAATCGCATCCACGCCTGCGTGTTCTTCATCCACCCCACTGGACACTCGCTGAAGCCTCTGGACATTGAGGTCATGCGTCGTCTGCACACCAAGGTCAACCTGATTCCCGTCATTGCCAAGGCTGACACGCTCACGGATGAGGAGATTCTGGCTTTCAAGTCTCGCGTAAGTTTCCCTCTTTGGTTCTGGGTTGAGTTTGAAACATTGCGATGCATATTCTAACACTTTTCTGCTGCAGATTCTTGCCGACATCAAGTACCACGGTATCCAGATCTTCGAGGGCCCCCGGTACGAGCTGGACGACGAGGAGACCATTGCCGAGAACAACGAGATCATGTCCAAGGTCCCCTTCGCCGTGGTTGGTGCTACCAACGAGATTACTGTTGCCGATGGCCGTAAGGTCCGTGGTCGTCGCTACCCCTGGGGTATCATTGAAGTCGATAACGAGGAGCACTGCGACTTTGTCAAGCTGCGCCAGATGCTGATCCGCACCCACATGGAGGAGCTCAAGGAGCACACCAACAACCTCCTGTACGAAAACTACCGTACCGACAAGCTGCTGGCTATGGGTGTCTCCCAGGACCCCAGCGTCTTCAAGGAGGTCAACCCTGCCGTCAAGCAGGAGGAGGAGCGTGCCCTGCACGAGCAGAAGCTCGCCAAGATGGAGGCCGAGATGAAGATGGTCTTCCAGCAAAAGGTATCGGAGAAGGAGAGCAAGCTCAAGCAGTCGGAAGAGGAACTGTATGCTCGCCACCGCGAAATGAAGGAGCAACTGGAGCGCCAGCGTCTGGAGCTAGAGGAGAAGAAGGCCCGCCTCGAGAGCGGCCGGCCACTAGAGAAGGAGGGCAAGCGGAAGGGTTTCTCTCTGCGCTAAACAATGGCCCGTCCGTCTCTTGTAGGCCCCAAGTCATGTTCAGACTATGGCTTGTTCTTCTTTTCTAAATATCCCCTACCTCTTCCTACCCTTCTTTCCTTGGCAGCCCTCCCACCACGACCAAATGTCTTGCAGTACCGTCATGTCCGATACAATACCAGCCCGCCGCGTTTTCTTTTTCTTTGTTATCTTTTTTCTTTGTTTTTTTTTCTTTTTTATTTTCTCGACATCCGTTATTCGCTCCTTACATTCATTACTGTTTTCCTATCTCATGTTTATCGTGTCTTTTAAACCTTTCTTTTCTTTTTTAATTATTGATTCCCTTTTTTTTTTTTCTTTATTGTTCTTGAGATAATCTGTGCCGCTTGCTACTAAAAAAAACGAAAACATTGATTGTCTACTACTAAAAGCAAGAAAATCTTAGAAGGCTTGTTTTCATTGAGTTACTACTATAAACATTTGCTATAAACAAAAGCTTCTTTATCCATATGTTCACAGGCCACAGCGTGAACTTTTGGTTATATATGGTGACTTTGGGATTAGAAGTTGTATTGTTGGTCGTGGTGGGCTTTGGTGGGTTGGACGCGCTTTTTTTTTATTAGTATACAGGCGTCTGGTGCTTTTGTGTTATTCCTTTATTCGATTCTTGATATACATTTTTCGTATTCTCTTGTGCTTATCCGATGATGACTGAGTGACTGACACAAGTAGCATTCTTCTAGGCATGCTTATTTGTAAGAAGGAAAAAAGAAAAACAAAAACTAGTGTTAATTGTACATGGAAGATGGATGTCTATGGACATTTGATTGATACACGCCAATGTTACTTTCCAAAGAGAAGATGAGACTCCTTTTTTTTTCCAGAAACACCGGCAATATCTCCTTTTTCCCCGTCCGTGTCCGCAACAACATTAAACAGAAACTCCCGGCCCTGGGTAAACAACGTCCACTACTTGACTGTCAGATATGTGACAAGGTGAGTTGGAACAAAAGCCCGGCGGCATAATACACGCGGATACATACAAGATAGATATAAATGATACACGACAAAGGTACCAGGCCAGTGGGCGCCATCAAACAAGACCGGAGATGGCCTCGTGGAGACGGAACCGTGGCTTGGCCTTGTCCTTCCCCTTTGACTGCAACAATCCCCCTCTAGCTGCAACGATACAACCACACGCCCACTCTCTCTAAGCATATGGCTTCCCTCGAGCACACAGACAGCAGCTTAGCTTCTGCGCAGGTACCAGTTGAAGGCCAGTTGACTAAACTCGTACGGGAACGGCGTCGGCACCTCCGACATACCGCGACGCGCCACGGGATGGCGCAGGTAAATGGCGGCGCAAATGTTCTGGTTGACCTCGAGGTAGCGCGGGATGAAAGCAAACGGCGCGAGATGCTTACGCGGCTGCCACGGCGTGGCGTACGGCTTGCTGTGGTCGACGGGGTTCTTGACGGCGTCCTCGAGCAGGCGCGCCAGCGTCTTTTGCTCGTCAAGCGACAGCTTGTTCTCGCGCGCCAGCTTCTCGCCGCGCTTCTGCAGCACGGGGTTGAGCTGTTGGAACGGGTCGTAGTAGCGCGGCTGCTCGTATTGCGGCGCGGCCACGGCGATTTCGCCGCTGCCGTCGGCAGCCGGCGTTCCCGTTGGCGACTCGACCTTGATGACTTCCATGTCGCGGATCTTGAAGCGGCCAATCAGCGCCGACAGCTGCTGCACCATTTCGTCTTCCTCTTGGGCGTCGCGTGTGCGGCTGATGGCGCGGCGCACGTGCTTCATGAATTCACGCAGTTCCTGCTTTTCCTTGACATTGAGTTGGGTGTCGGATTGGAGGGCCTTGGCGGAGGCGAGAATGCGGCGCAAAATGAACCATTCCTTCTTGTCGGACACGGTGTTTTGCTGCGAGACCAGACCAGGGGTCTCTTCGGCGGCCTTGGCGGGAGTCTCCTCAATGGCCTCTTCCTCGACAGCAGCCTCTTCGCCTTCTTCACCCTCCTCCTTGGGGGCGGGCTTGGACTTGGCAGAAATGGCGGCCTGGAGCTTCGACTTGGGCATGCCGGTAGCGTACATGACCTTGTCGGGGTCGACCTGGAACATGTCGCCGGGGTTCAGGAGGTAGGCGCCGTAGCGCATCTGTTTGCCGTTAGATTAGCGTCTAGTGTGACAGCAGATGGGAACTAGTAAACAAACACACTTTCTTGCCGTTGACCGTCACGCCACCATGAATGCAAAATTGGCGAGCCTGTCGAGGACTGCTGGCAAACATGGCGCGGAACAAGGCAATGTCCAATCTCCGCTCCATCGGGGCAAACGTCATGTGCATGTAGGGCGTCATCTTGTGAATGGGCTTGGCCAGCAGCGCACCGGGACGGTCACGTGTCTGGCGGTTGCGCACCAAGGCGCTGGGCCAGACCAGGCGGTTGTTCTGGGCCATGGCCAGCTCCTGCTTCTCCTTTGCTAACCGGATCTGCTCAATCTTGGAAAAATCCGAAGCTACCACAGTACGGCGCGCCATAGGGTCGTTGGGGTCCGTTTCCAGACCGGAGCCACGGCCGGCGGCCTGTTCGGAACCGTCGTGGGCGGCCAGATACTCGGGTGGCATCTCGACAGCGCCCATCAGACGACGGCTGAACAGACGGGTCCAACGCTTCTCGCCAATGTGTTCACCGTGGTAGGCACGCAGGGATTGCTTTGCTTGCCATTTTTGCTGGAAAAAGGTTCTGTTGGCACGCGGGATGGTGGCCGAGTATTTTGAGAGGTTGTACAGGTTGAACTTGTTCCACGACTGGCGCAGTTTCTATAGAGATGAGGAGAAAAATGCCACGATTAGTAAAGATGCTCTGAGTCTGAGCCGGTCCGAGCAGGGCCCGGTCCGTCCGTACGGGCGTCGGCAGATTCAACGTACCGGGTTCGAGATCAGATAGCGCTTGACGGCCGCTCTCATCTTGGCGAAATGGCCCGCAAACTGGCGGAAAATCGGGCGAGTAGAAAGTCAATTAGCTGGGTGGGCGGAGGAACTGTGGCCGGAAGCTCGCGGAAGAAGGATTGGGGCCGGCCTCGTCAAAAGTCAGTCGTCGGAAATCAAAGTTTCGTCCAGGCCAACACCAGAATTCTTATTATTTTTTTTTTTTACCCTTACTCATGATGGGGAACACCACATTAGAGCCAATGTCGGTTTTGTATGACCAGCTGCCAGCAGCTGCTTAGCCTTATGGTGGGGCCTGACAAAAGCGGTGAGCGCGCAACTGAAACTAAAATTTTTGGCATGGACTTTTTTTTTTTCCTTTCGCAAACGGCAGAATTTTGTTTGTTGCGCTAACGCAGCTCCATCATTTTTTTTTCTTTTCTACTTAGTATAAGCGGATCCTGAAATTATCGACAAGCAATTATTGAAGCTTTTTTTTTTTTTTTTTTTTTTTTTTTGCCTTTCATCATATCGCCCTACTTTTTGTTTTGCTTGGAAGAAATCGTTACAGTACAGAATTCATCGATTTTTTTTTTTAATTTTAGAATTTGCTCGCCGGTAAGTAACTTCTTTGTTCCCTGCTGATTCTTACTCCGCCACCTGAATTGTCGCAAAAAAAAAAAAAAACGCCCAGGTCAAGAAAAGTTCTCTATTGTGCTCGTTTCGCCGCTGGACTCTTTTTGCGCGCTTTTCATTTATTTATTCCATCGCAAATTCTTGCTGGTTTTCTTTTTCATCCTTTCTAACGTGCGGTCTTTGAACAGAGTTTTTTTTATAAAAAAAAAACACTTATAATCAAAGCCAAAATGTCCGACGAGAACGCCACTGTCGCTGCTCCTCCCGCCGAGGTTGTTGAGCAGCCCACCGAGGCCGTCAAGGCCGATGCCCCCGTCGAGACCGCTACCGAAACTGCCGCTGAGACCACTACCGAGACTGTCGCTGAGACCACTACCGAGACTGTCACTGAGACCGCGACTGAGAAGCCCGCTATCCTGAAGACCACCGCCTCCATCAACGAGGACCACAGCAAGAACGTCAAGTTCGACCCCAGCGTTCTGCCCGAGACCGACAACGCCGATGAGATCCGCACCCAGGTCAGTTCTTGCTTTATCTAACCCCTCTGCATTCATACAAAGCAGGCGAAACATCTAACATGCGCCCCCCCCCCCCAATAGGTCGAGTACTACTTTGGCGACTTCAACCTGCCTCGCGACAAGTTCCTGTGGGACACCACTGGTGGACCTGCCAACAAGCCCGTTTCGCTCAAGACTCTGCACACTTTCAAGCGCATGCGCCGCTTCCAGCCCTACTCTGCCGTTGTCGCCGCCATCAAGGACAGCGCCACCCTGGTCATCGAGGGCGAGGAAGACAAGGAGGTGATTACCCGCAAGGAGGCTTACCAGCCGTCGCCCGAGCGCCGCGCCAAGGCCGAGGCATCGACCGTCTACGCCAAGGGATTCGGCGATGAGAACCCCAACTCCCAGTTTGAGATTGAGTCCTTCTTCTCGCAGTTTGGTGCCATCAGCGGCGTGACTCTGCGCCGCACGCCCGAGAGACTCTTCAAGGGCTCCGTCTTTGTCGAGTTTGCGTCCGAGGAGGCTGCCGCTGCCTTTTTGGAGAAGAAGCCCCAGTGGAAGGAGCACGACCTCAAGATCATGACCAAGAAGGCCTACGTCGAGGAGAAGAACGAGCTGATCCGTACTGGCCAGATGAAGCCCGGAAACAGCGTCAAGCCCTTCTTCGAGGGCCGCGGTGGCGAGAAGTCGGTCAAAGGTAGCTTCAAGGGCCGCAACGGCAAGGACTTCAAAGGTGACTCCAACGACTGGAAGTCGCGCCGCGATCACGACCGCAAGAGCGGCTTCCGTGGAGGTCGGGGTGGTCGTGGCGGTCGTGGAGGCCGCGGCGGCCGTGGAGGTCGCAACGGCCGTGACAACCGGGACGGCAAGCCCGAGGCCCGGGATAACGGCAAGGGCCACAACACCAACGAGTACGTATCCATTTCTCTACTGCATCTTTTTTTCTTCTTCTTACGGCTGTTCTTACTAACACCCTATGTAGCGTCACGCGTCCCGGTATCCAGGCCACCAACGACAAGGGCGAGCCGGTCAACAACAAGCGTGCCCGTGAGGATGATGGTGCCGAGGCTCCTCCCGCCAAGAAGGTCGATGTTTCTGCTTAAATGCCCATAAGCAGGGCCAGTGGCCACTCCGTTCTTCTTTCTTCCCTTACGCATCGTACTTATAATTCTTACAAAAAAAAAAGACAAGAAAAGAAAAGAAAAGCCACGAAAAAAAAGGCAAAAATATTATAACAACACTGCACTGCAACGAGTACTGGATCACGGCATGCAGGTTGCTGGCTGTTCGTCCAGCCTGCACGCCTTATTTTGACTCCAAAACTCGTCTCACACTCACTCTCATGGGACCGGCGTTTTTTTTTTTTTTTTTCTTGTATTAACCTTTTTTTTCACTTCTCATGTTTTTGTTTTCCCTTTATTCCAGTTTTTTTTTTTACTCCTCTTTCCGGCTTCTTTTTTTGCTACTCGTTTTCCTCTTTCTTCATTTCATTTTTGTGCTTGTTTCATGTGGCGGCGTATCACATTCTATCTCACATTCTCCTGCATGGATTTGCTTGTTGCTTTTTAGGTTATATCGAAATACTAGTTTGCGATTAAACGGGATTTTCTTTCTGAATTGAGTTACTCAAGTTGTTTGTACGAAGTAGTTTGTTGCATATGACACGGGGTTGGTAATCCTAGTACAACCACTCGCAACTGGTAGTATTTAGAATCATTTACTACGGCACTGAAACCTCAGCATCGTCGTCAGTTCAAGGCCTGGAGTTTCAGTACAGACAAAACCCAGTATATGGAGAGTTAGTCAGTAGATTGACGATAGTGTTCCCCGAATAGTACTGGCCTGTGGGCCTAAATTGAGGAAACAAGTTACAATTTAGTATCAGAACAGAGGTAGGGAGGGATCTCGTGAGAAACAGAACAAGAAACAGGGGAAATCAGGAAACGAAAGCTACAGCTGAGGATGGCGATTGACAGGTTCATAATTATTTGAAATCCGACTTTGGATATGGCTTTGAGATGCAGCATGAAAAAGAAGCTAAACCGACAAGCCCAAGTCGCTAGAGAAGCGGATTTCGATTTCTCAAGTTTAAACGCCCATGCAACTGAAAACCGGAGCCCCATCCATCTCGTTGCTTGCTGCTTGTGCTTTCTTGGGATAAATGCTCCGGTGAAGCTTTGCAGTGGGCTTACAAGGCGGGCCTTTTTTTTTTTTTTTTTTTTTTCAGGGAGGCTTTTATAGGCCTTGGGATTCCGCTCGTGAGCCATTGTATGTGCAAGTAACACACAAGAAGCCCATAGAGTTGTTTTTAGCTTAACAAAAGGAAGTCCGCTTATCTATATTGTAGATAAAAATGGTCTACTGCTACTCAGACGGCTTATCTGGGCAATGAATTCAGTAGAATAACCAAGCTACTACAGTGTAGTAGTACTAGTAGCAATACTCTGTCTTTTCTAAGAAAATAGGGCTACCAATCATGTCATTACATCCATCTTTGAGTCCTCGCCCAACAAATAAACGGTCGTTGTCATAACATACAGCAACGAACCAATCCGACAACACCAAAAGTATTCCGTACAGACGGCAAGGCTTAATCTTCGTTTTCTAAAGAAAAAATCATACAGCATAAAAAGAAAATCCTTTTCTCTTAGCTCCGTAGCAACCCACCCAGGTTTCAGAAGTTTTCCGCTTTGTGCTCCAAGTCTCTTGACTGATTTGGATGGAATGTCCGATAGCCAGGGCCAGTGCCAATAAGAAAATTCCATGACCTTCCACGCCCGTGGCGGCATGTATAAAGATGTATACGTGACAAGCCACGATGGTACGACATTTTATCTGACTGGTCGACTCGACGAATCGGCTGAGATATTAACTTGCAGAACAAACCTCGGGCGTTATTTCCTGTTAAGCTCAAACGGCGAAGAAAGGCAACGCTGGATATACTCCTACTAGTACTAATGGGAATTCAATTCGGACGAGGAAAAAAAAAAGAAAAAAAAAAAAAAAAAAAAAAGAAAAAGTACGTACGTACAATCATTCCACATATACTGTAACACCTTGAGTGGCCCCTCTGAAGACTTTTCTTGTTTACTTTTTGTGGCTCCCGTTATTGTTGAGAGCGTAATAACATGTACGAGTTATAACCAAAAAAAAAAAAAAAAGAACGCACCGATTTTCTAGGTTTACATAAGTACGATGTAGAGTACTGCTTTTGGGAATAAACACCATCGCTAAGAAGCCCCCCTGGGTGAGCTTTCGCTTCTTGGCCCGGAAGAACTTGGCAAAGCTCCGTCCCAAATAATGCAAGTAAGTTGCACGTTTTTGTTCCTCCCTTTTACAATATTGCAACATACAAATCAGGAGGCTCTGCCACGGTATGAGGCTGTGCCTTTTTTTCTTTCTTTTTCTTTCTTTTTTTTCTTTCTTTTTCTTCTTTCTTTTTTTTCTTTCTTTTTTTTTTCTCCCAATACTCTATTTTATTTTTCTTAAATGTACTTGTAGTACTACTACTGGCGAAATATACTTGGAGGCTAGGAGACGCCGCTGAGATATGACATGAACGCTTGGTGAACTAAAACAGGGGCAAACAGTTGGAGCTGTCAGAGTTGAGCCCCCTGTTGAAATCAGTTTCCTACCAGCATTCACCGGAACAATGTGCGTGCACTGACCTTACGGTACACCAAGCTGTCTTAAAAGGGCTTTTGCCAGACATGCACTAAAGGGAGCAAGGGTATTATATACTGTGCAGTAAACGCCATCGGAGATGGTTACGGATAGGAAGGACAGTACTACTGTGTGATACAATGTATCCATTTATTCCAGTCGCCCTGCAAATTCTGATCGCCTAACGCGCACTGACAAGCACAAAGCTATCTTGAATCAACCAAAGGATATTGTCAAGTTTTGTGGGGAGGCAAGTATGTGTCTACAAGTATGCTGCTGTTATCGTGTCCGAGTACAAAATCTGTTTTTAGCACAGCCGAGTTGACAGCGTTTCATGGAGTTCTAGGCTGAAGCATGCTACTGCTATTTGACGTACGTACTTATACTTGTTCTAGCCCACCATATCTCGTTTAGATGGGAGAACATGGCTCACTTACGGAGTAGTACTTGAAGTGCTACCCAGTATGTAAACGAAATCAATCCAGCACACACAAAGTAGGCGCTGTTTCGTGCTCCTCTATACAGGTCTTTATCATCAAGCTCTAGTCAAGACAATGTTTGTGCCTTTCCTCTTGTCTCGTCTTGTCGTCTAACTTTCCGTTCCTTTCTTCCGGCCCTCCGTGTTTGCCCCCGCTACTTAAAGGCCTAACAGCTACTACTACCACTACTACCAGTACTATATATACTTAAGTAAGTACTGAAGTAAGTACTCCGTATGTACGAAGTGAAGTTATGAATCAGAATTTCGGGCTTCTAGAAGAGAAGGACCGAGGCGGAATGGCGGATTTCGCGGTTGCTACCACGGAGGATCCTTCCCTTTCTTGATACACCCTGCCATAGGATTGGCAAGCCCAAAAGGTGTAGTTACTACTTTCAGCCATGTCCTCCGGATTCGTCGTAAAGCCCTGAATAGCGTTCCTGCCAACGCCAAATGAAGTCGGTGCTAATGCTAATGCTAATGCTAATTCAAAGCAGGCGTGGGCTTCTTGAGACAGGTGCGACGCTTATAAGTAACATACCGCTCTTTACGTCCCTTCCTTTTCTTACTCCATGTGTGTGTGTGTGTGTGTACTCCCACGCTTTCGACGCCGCTTTCTCTCGGAGCAACTGCCGTGTTGGTGAAAAAGTTTTTTGCTTTTTATGATATAACAGTGCTCGTTTCCCTCGATTTTTTTTTGGGTGGTGAATTTCCTTGTCTCTCTTTTCCACATTTTTACCCTTCCAAGTATCGAACTCATTTTACTTCTCCAATCTTTTGGCCCACAACATTCTCGTCATCTAGCTGGGGGTTCATACTATTATATTATTCTCGTATATTCTCATATCCTCAAAATGACTACCATCGACTCTGCCTCGTCCATAGACGAGAAGCATGTTGAGGAACTTCCTATTCCCGGCCCCGTGGGCCTTCCGATTGTCGGAAACATCACCGAGTTCAGCTCGGGCGAGCCTGTGACGAATGTGCTCAGACTGGCCGACACTTATGGTACGAGAATCAACAAAAGCATTGGATGAAAAAAAAGGGTGCTAACTGAACTTTAGGCCCCATCTACAGATTCAGAATCGGCTCGGCGTCGAGAGTCATGATTTCTAACCGTGAAATGGCGAACGAATGCTGTGATGAGTCTCGTTTTCACAAATCGGTCAACGGACCGTTGGGTGTATGTTTTGCATCTAGGACTGGCGGAAATATCGCTAACAGGTTTACAGCAAGTTCGCAATGGTGTTCACGACGGTCTTTTCACCGTAAGTCCCATGCCGTATAATCCCTTTAAAATAGCGTCTAACCATGCGAATAGGCCAAGTTTGGCGAGCCCAGATGGGGAGTTGCTCATCGGATTTTGATTCCCGCCTTTGGCCCGGTTTCCATGCGTGGAATGTTTGACGAAATGCACGACATTGCCTCCCAGCTGGCTCTAAAATGGGCCCGCGGTGGCCCCAATGTTTCTATACCGGTTACAGAAGACTTTACGCGCCTCACACTGGACACACTCGCCTTGTGTTCAATGGACTTTCGCTTCAACTCGTACTACAATGAGGCTATGCATCCGTTTATCGCGGCCATGGGAGAATTTTTGACCGAGTCCAGCAGACGTCACGCTAGCCTGGGAGTTGTGCGCATGCTTCAGAGAAATGCCGAAAAGAAGTACTGGGAGGATATCGAGCTGATGCAAAAAACTGCCATGGAAGTCCTCAAGTACCGTCGTCAGAACCCTACCGATCGGAGGGACTTGCTGACGGCCATGCTTGAAGGCAAGGACCCCAAGACTGGTCTGAAAATGGACGACGACAGCATTGTGGACAACCTGATAACCTTTTTGATTGCTGGCCACGAGACCACGTCGGGCATGATGTCATTTGCCTTTTACGAGATGCTCAAGAAACCCGAGACATACCAAAAGGCCCAAGCCCAGGTTGACGAAGTTGTTGGTCGTGGCCCCATTACCGTTGACCACATTCCCAAGCTGGAGTACATTACTGCTATTCTACGCGAGACTCTGCGTCTGGACTCGCCTATTCCCGGTTTTCCATTGGAGGCCAAGGAAGAAACCCTGATTGGTGGCAAGTACAGAGTATACCCGGATGAAGTTATTACCGTGCTGCTCAAGGGTGTCCACCTGGATCCCGAGGTTTATGGCCCAGACCCTACTGTTTTCCGTCCGGAACGGATGCTCAACGCCGAGTTCGACAAGCGTATGAAGGAGTACCCCGGCTGCTGGAGACCGTTTGGTAACGGTATGCGTGCCTGCATTGGCCGGCCGTTTGCCATGCAGGAGGCTGTTTTGGCTGTGGCAATGATGCTGCAGAATTTCAACTTTGTCATGGACGACCCGAGCTATATCCTGAAGCTCAAGCACTCGCTGACTCTCAAGCCCGCTGACTTCAAGATTCGCGCCATCTTGCGTCACAACATGTCGCCCACTGAGCTGGAAAGACGTCTTCACGGTGGCCGTGCTGAAGCGACTCAGCGCGTTGCTCGTCCCGGTACTACCGAGGTCAACCTAAAGGGCAAGCCTATTAGCATCTTCTACGGCTCCAACAGTGGTACATGCGAGTCGATGGCTCACCGTCTGGCTGCTGACGCGGGTTCCCACGGTTTTCGCGCTGTGACTGTGGATGTTTTGGATGCGGCCAAGGAGAAGCTGCCCAAGGACCACCCCGTTGTTATCATTACAGCGTCGTACGAGGGACAGCCGACCGACAACGCTGCATCATTTGTGGCATGGCTTGAGTCTATCAAGGGCCAGGAGATTCAGGATGTCAACTACGCCGTCTATGCCTGTGGCCACCGCGACTGGGTGCAGACCTTCCACCGCATTCCTAAGCTGATTGACGAGACTCTGGAGGCTCGTGGAGGCTCCAGACTGGTTCCCATGGGCACTACGGATGCTGCCGACAGAGACATGTTTAGCGACTTTGAATCGTGGGAGGACATGACGCTCTGGCCTGCTCTGGCTACCAAGTATGATGTTGAAGATGTTGCTGACGAACTTGCCAGCCTCAGTGTTGAAATATCGCACCCCCGTCCCGAAAACCTGTATCAAGAGGTGAAGGAGAGCGAGGTTATTGAGATCAAGGACGTTGCTTCCGGCGACGCACCCAAAAAGCATATTGAGATCAAGCTTCCCGACAACATTACTTACCGTGCCGGTGACTATCTTGCTGTCTTGCCCCACAACCCGCAGGAGAATGTGAGCCGTGCCATCCGTCGTTTTGGCCTGAACGCCGATGCCTACATGACCATTTCCGGTGAAACCCGTACTCATTTGCCTGTTGGCAAGGAGGTACCCATTCAGACTGTACTCAGTGCCTACGTCGAGCTGGCTCAGCCCGCCACCAAGCGCAACATTATTGGCTTGGCTGAGGCTTCTACCAGCTCCAAAGACACTGCGATTCTGTCGGCGTTCGCCTCGGAAGACAAGTATGCCACGGAAATCACCCAGAAGCGCGTGTCGCTGCTTGACCTGCTCGAGAAGTACCCTAGCGTTGCGCTGCCGTTTGGTGCTTTCCTGGGCATGCTGCCGCCCATGCGTGTCAGACTGTACTCCATATCGTCGTCGCCGTTATGGAAGGAGAACCGTGTGACCCTCACGTACTCCATTCTCGACGAGCCCTCGCTGTCTGGCCAGGGCCGCTACATCGGTACCGCCACAAGCTATCTCTCGTCACTGAAGCCCGGCGATAGACTTCACGTGGCAGTGCGTCCGTCGCCTGCCGCCTTTCACCTGCCAACAGACGCGGAGAACGTGCCCATTATTTGCATTGCTGCGGGCTCTGGTATCGCGCCCTTCCGCGGCTTTGCCCAGGAGCGTGCCGCCATGATTGCCGGTGGCCGCAAGCTGGCTCCCATGCTGCTGTACTTTGGCTGCCGGTCGCCTGCCTACGACGACATGTACGCCGACGAATTTGCGCGGTGGGAGGCTGTTGGCGCCGTGACGGTGAAGCGGACATACTCGCGCGACACGGACAAGAGCGACGGCTTCAAGTACGTGCAGCACCGGCTGTATGCCGACCGCGCCGAGGGCTTGGAGCTGTGGCGCCAGGGCGCAAAGGGCTTTGTCTGCGGCAGCGGCCGGATGGGCAAGGCGGTGGAGGATGTGGGCGTTAAGATTCTGCTGGAGGCGGAAAAGGAAAAGGGAAATGAGTTGACAGAGGAGCAGGCGCGGGAGAAGTTTGCGGCGATGCGGAACGATCGCTACGCAACGGATGTTTTTGACTAGATATGTTTTTGGCGGATCAGGAGAAGCTGTAGCTTGGGATTTCAGTGGTTTGTACATTTAGTAGCTAGTGTCTGATCTCGTGGAGATATTTCAAAACAAATTAAAGGTTTGTAGTACTACTAATAAGTACTAGGAATTTCCAAATTGGTGGTGTTCCATCCCGAATAGTTCATCACGATCTTGTACCACAGAAAAGAAAGGCTTCTTAGTCAGTCCAGAAACGACATTTGTCAACTACCAGAAGCCCTAAATCAGTCACGTGATGCAACGGATGTTATGTAATGTTTTCTAAGTGCGTGCCCTCCGATGATTTTGTTGTGTTGTGTTATGGTAGTAATTGCTGAAAAAAAAAAGACAAGTTGGCAGTTGCTTGACTTCGCTAGTACTCAGTTATAGTTTTACACTTTTGCACTTTTTTTTTTCTTGACAGCTTCATTTTCTCTCTCTCATCCATCGCAGACTATTTGTATCAACGGATTGTACTTGATGATTTTTGATTCATCTCCATCTCTTGATATCGAGCAGCCAATTTGCTTTTTCACGGTCTTCTTTTTTCAATAATCTTTTTCTTTTTCTTTTTTCTAATACTTTTGTTTGCTTCCGCGGATTAGTCTCTACTCGTACTCATGATTTCCGCTGTCTCTCGCTCCGTCTTCTGCATATTATCTTCATTGCAATTGTTTTGTTGTTGCTAACTTTCTGCGGCAGTGCCACTTTAGAATTTGGGCTTGCTGCTCTAAGTTGGTGGTCATCCATAGCTAGGCGTAATGACAGCCTCAAGAAGTATCACGATGAGCTCGACTCAAAGGACGACGCTATTCTCACGCTGTACCTCAAACAGCAGCTTGACCAAATAGACAACCTCTCTCGGACCATTTTTTGGGATACCCTTCAAGAAATTCTGAAGCCTTTGAGAGCTATCGCTTTGGGACACAACAAGCAGACTGTTGCTTTTCATGCCCACGAAATATACCACGGAAGAAAGCCTGGTACGTAGTAGTGATGGGATTTTGCGCCACATCGACAACGGCGACCTTTTGTGGCGTCAGCAGCAGTATGGGAAGCAGCAGCATCAGCGAGAAGAGAAAAAAGGTTCGCTGTCTAGCGTCCTGAATTTTAAGTGTGGGACCTTCTGGCGTTGGAAAGTCATTCGCTGTCAGGCAGCTGGCCCATAGCCATGGCCAGTATGTGATGTATATCTTATTTTGCAAGAGCAATGGGCCTTGGAGTTCCACCTCGTTCTCTTGTAGCTAACTCTTATGGCTTTCAAGGGCGCAGTCAGCACGATATGGAAAGTCGGCCTTACCGTTCAAATCATACTTGCACGTTGCGCCTCTGATATGGGTTTATCTTATCATCCTCCAAATTCTTGCTGTTACAAACTGAGAGACAGTCTGAAAAACTTGAAATTTCAAGAGAGTGTCCCATCGCCCCCTGGTTCCTACTATATGCTTTCGTTCCTCAAGACGCATAGTGTTGGGATGATGCATGCTTTGTGGCGATGCACACGGGCTGCAAATTTGAAGAGGATTTATTTGTAGACTACGCTGACGAGACTACGTCTTTGAGCCTGAAGCTTTAGAGAGAGGTGATAGAGGTAGGTAAATAGTACTTTTCAGCTTATTGATAGTTTTGGTTAGTACTTTGAAGGGCTTGTCGGTGTTGCTCATTTATAGACATACATGAACTAAAAAAAGAAAAAAGAGCATGACAAGACCCTTGTACGACGCTAGATTAGGAAACCGGACAGGGGGGAAAAGACAAACCACCCCCCTGCAAGACCGGGGCCCGTTGCATGAGTATTCTGGCAGCTCTTATACTACTATTACTTGACAAACGCCCTACGCAACATGAACTTGAATAGAAAGTTGCCATCCGCCGTAGCATCTTGATTAGTCCGCAGCCAATTTTTGAAGAAAGTCTAAAGGTATTTCAGCGTAGTTTGAAGGTTTCATTTTCAACAAACACTCAACAGCTCGCTTAGCTCAGTTGGTTAGAGCGTCGTACTAATATTCTATCCAGAATATTGAGTAATGCGAAGGTCGCCAGTTCGACCCTGGTAGTGAGCATCACATCTTCCTTCAATCTTTTTATTTCTTTTTCTTTCAATTGATCTTTAGATGTACCATATTCGCCCAGTCCTGTACTTGGCGTTTTCTTTTTCATGATAGTCTATGATGCGGTTTTTATTGATATGAGAGATAGTGGATTAAAATAGAACATATTATTCCTCAGCCATACCACAGTATGAATCTAGCTTAGAAAATTTCTCATCTAGTCATATAAAGAGTGACATGAAGTGACCAGCCCCAAAAGTCAATCGCGTCTGAGCTCGACGAGAGTTTAGTTCTGATGAAATGTTAGAAAAACTTCTACATAGCTATAGGAAAGAGACAAAACTCGCCTTCTTGCAGTCGTCGCACTTGGTGCAGGTGCCGTTGCAGGCGGTACCACAGCAGTTGCAGTTGCTATTGAACTTGTTAGCCCGGGTTCCCCTCGACATATCGGAATAACCGGAGATTGACTTACCAGGCCATTTTGATAGATTTCAATGGAAGTAGTAATAAACTGAAAAGTAAGAAGTTATAAGTGGTAGAAGAAGAGAGAATTGTGTGAGTGATGATGAACAGATGGAAAGAAAAAGAAAACGGCTATAGAGGAGAGCTTGAGTGGCCTTTTTATATTCACGAGAACAACACAGCAGCCATCAAAGCGCCTCTTTACGCAGCACGTTCGACAGATCTCATGACTGATTACTTTTACTTCTCGAGCTTAGCACGCCCCCCCCCCCCCCCCCCCCCCC
>LKBB01000006.1:21459-100087 GCA_001513885.1 Thielaviopsis musarum
CTCCCCGCGCAAGAGGGACAGGCAATCATGCTTTGTCTTATTCCATTAGCTTCCAAACCGGGGATAAATGGCCGGGCCCGTGGGCGTAGTAAAAATAATAAGAGTACTCGTCGTCGACCGAGCTCTGCGATAATGAATACAACGATACAGGGATATCATGTTCGAAGAAGCGAACGAGAATCAGAGCAGCGTGGGAGGGAGCTCAGACTGGGTGGGCAAAACACGAGAAAACCAAGGTAGCTCGGTGAGACCAAAGAGAAGAACTGGTTACGGAAGCGGGGTTCAGTATCTGAAGGACTCTGGTATGAAGTTGTGGAATGTTAGGCGTTAGCTTCCGTGTGTCACTAGTGAAAGCGAGTACACAGTACTTGTACAGCGTACATATGCAGTGCGTGGCTCTGGGCATAAGTCCTAATTCTGACAAGAAAAAGAGGGATCCTACCGACGCTAAGTGGTGACATATCGACAATGTCAAGAGCTGAGGGATAAAAGTATAATGCCGGTGTGGTTAGTCACCGTTTGAACCAGGGTCTTGACATTAAAAAAAAAAAAAAGAAAAGAAAAGAAGCACAGACATTTCAGTCTAATTGTGTCAGCAAAATTAGGAATAGCAAAAGTAAGTAGTAAACTGGCTGTCAGCGGAGTTAGCGAGTTTGATGGAGCTGAATAGAAATAATCAAGTAGGTGGTACATCCTAGCGACAAGCCACTGACGGGCCGCTCTCAATAGCATGACAGTGTATTGCAAGAGGATTCAGTGGAAGTGAAACAGAAAGAAGCATAAGAGACCACCAGCAACTGCTAGTACCAGTAGTGGTATGCAATGTGTTCATTTAATTGCACAAGCACAAACTTTGAACTACTCGAGTTTGGCAGTCCAAAGCCACAAAACGCCGACGCCAGTTGCCTACTGGCCAACGAGATACAGGACAGGAATTAACTCGGTGAAACTGTGATGGCCAAAACCAAAGAATGGGTCTTGTCTATATGCCGGCCACTTAGCTAGTATGCAGAAGAACCTGGTAAAGGGGAGAACAAAGGGAAGCAAAGAAGCGAAGTGTGCCTCAAAGCCAAGCTACGTGCTTGCGTGTATGACAGAGACACAATGAGCCACTGACAGCGAAGTGTGCGCCAAGGCAAGTTTATGCTGCATGAGGCCCGGCCATGGATGGAAGCCATGGATGGAATACTGGGTAACGGCGGACAGTGCGTGTGGTCAAGGGAAGCGTCGACTAGAAAGGAAAGTGTTGTATCGGGATCTTTTGTAAGAACAAGATACTAGTAGTAGTAGTAGCCGCTCTAGTTGCGGTATTTTATTTGACCTGGCGCTTATGTTGTCATGGGAGCAGGCAAAGGAAGTGGGGGATGTGAAAAACCCTTTCGCGTGACGACTGCACGAAGACAAGAAGAGATGCAGCTGACAAGCGAGACACTACCACCTGTACAGGATTCTAGACTCTTGGCCAGACAAAGCCAGAGTGGCAAGCGTGGGCAACACAGCAGAGCAAGCGGCCTTGTGAGACGTGCTCACAACGAGCCACGGCGTAAGCAAACAAATCACGCAGATGCATACGGTTGGAGCCATGCAGCGCAACGCACCAAAATTCGGTGCAGTTACAGCATAGCATAGCAGACAAAAGGGCTTAATGCTGCACTGCGAGGCTCATCCCGCGCCACTTTTGCGCCAGGGTTGCACATTACTTTGGCCAGGCCGGATAAAGGATGGGCCACTCGGACGAGGCGTAATGAGAAAGCGTAAAAGGAAACACGATCCAGCCAATAGGAGAAGGCGGGTGTCGTGGGATGGGGTTAAAAGGCAGAGGACAGAGTAGAATAGGAAGACAGGACAGAGTAGAATAGAAAGGCAGGACAGAGTAGAATAGAAAAGCAGAGGACAGAGTAGAATAGAAAGGCAGAGAGTAAGGAGAAGAAGAGGATAGTCAAAGGATCGAGGAATCTCCGACGGCGAGGCTGCTTCTTGGATTGTGCACGATTAGATTTAATAGCCGTGCGATGAGAGGCGGTACGAGTGGGATGATTTATTCGGCGGAAGCGACGACGTGGGCAATCGATGTGATAATGAAAACGAGGGCAAGACGAAGCACCTTTGATCAATGCTTCAAAAGCGAGGCTGGGAATAGAAGAGAGAGAGAGGGGGGGAGAGAAAGAGAGAGAGAGGGAGGGGGGGGAGAGAAAAAGAGAGAGAGAGAGAGGTGAAGAATTTTCAAAAAGGTGCGTACCGCAGAAAAAGACAAGGGAAAGAACACAATGAAGCGGGTAGTTGCTTGCTCTTCGCATCGCACGACTTCTTTCCTTTTTTTTTTTTTTTTTTTTTTTTCTGTGAGTTTTCTTATTTTCACGTAGCTTCCATAGCCTTGTGTTTTCTGGTGAGCAAAAGGGTTAAATGTGACAATTTTCTTGGTGTGAAGTTTGTGTTTTGGTGGTTCCGTGAAAAGAAAAGAAAAAAAGAAAAAAGAAAGAACCCGCGATTTCACTTCTTGTGCATCACAGCCAACAAGGAAATATTTTGAGAAACAAACTTCATTGGGCGCCGGCTCGTTCTTATGCTGTAACAGAAGTTTCTATGAGAACCTTTTTGTCCTCTTCCTTTGTCTCCCAGATTTGTTGTCGTTTCTTATCCATCACGTTTGACTCTTCTCTCAATATTAAAACACCTGCGCTTGATGCTGCCAACCCGCTCCCTTTTTTTTTTTCTTTTTTTTTCTCCCTACAACACAAAGAAGAACAGCAACGCAGAGAACCGAAAGCCAAAGAAAAGAGCGTTGCATCTAGAAAAAAAAATTACCTCACACTCATTTTTCTTTCTCCCAAGCCCATCAAGGTTGTCCATCAAGGTTGGCCATCAGGGTTCTTTCGTGAAACGCAGTTGTGTTGCCGCCGCTTTTTACGCCACATAAAAAGCAAGCAGTGTCCTTGGTTTCTCCAGTTTGTGCTGCTAGGTCGCGATAAAAGTATCATTTCTTCATTTTATTGGTTTTTGCTTTACAAGCTTTCGGGACTGGCTTTTGTTTTACAAGCTCACGGTATCGCCAGCCACAACCCCCCTTCGCCAAAATCGCCGCGTTTTTAATACGCTGAGGTTGTAAATGGAGCCTATTTTACAGCCTAACTGGGAACTGGGAACGTGCCACGGGCTAAGTGGGGCGCACAAGCACATTTTATGCACACGTCTTTCATAACTCGCCAATTACACAATTAGTACAGCAAAAAATACAAATCAACAACTACTACTACTACTACTACTACTACTACTACTACTACTACTACTACTACTACTACTACTACTACTACTACTACGACTACTCAGCCTATCCTTGGATATCCGTCACATACCCCATTGGTTGCCGCCCCGCCATCGACATGTTCCGCGCATCGCTCAACTGCACCGCCAACGCACTCTGGTCCTGAATCAACTGCTTGTGCGCTCTAATCCTTGCCATATCGCGTTCTGCCACCTCGCGATCCAGCCGCGCCATTGCCTGTTGCCGGTCATACTGTATTTGCGACACGGCGCGCTGATTTGCCACCCGCTCCGCCGCCACTTTGCTCTCGTGCTCAAGCGCCTTGCGCTGTCTCTGCTCATCCGCGTCCATCTCGCGCCCGAGCCGTGCCGTGTTCGCCTTGTCCAGCGCCGCCATGTGTTCGCGCTCGATGCGCTGCGCCGCTGTCTTGGCCCCCAGCATGGCCTTGAAATGCGCCAGCTCGGCTGCGCGTCGCTCGCGGAACACCGACGACTCTTTGTTCTGCAGCTTCAGCCGGTGCTGCTCCTCGCGCGCTGTCTTGTCCTGCCATAGTTGTGCATCGACGGCTGCAAGTTCGCGCTGGTGTGTCAGCCGCTGTAGCTGGTCTTCGCGCGCCATGTGGAGCTGCTTGATGCGGGCGGCGCGCATACGTTCGGCCGTAGCGAGGTCGTCGGGCAGGCCGGTGGCGCCGTCGGGCTGCGGACCATCGGTGGCGTAGTATACGTCGGTAGCGCGGTTGTTTCGGAGCAGAGTGACGAGGCGGTCAGTGTAGTCGTCCCGGCGGCGGATCTTGCGCACGTACATTGTCAAAGAGTAGGTGAGTCCGTTGACCGTGTAGTAAGTAAAAGTCTCGTTGATGTGCTTCCACATGCCGGCTTTTAGTAGTGCCTGCAACGTAACCAGCGGCGCGGCGCTGTCCATGGCCAGATGGGCAATAGTCTTTCCCGAGTCAGAGCCTTCACCAAGAGTTTTAATCTGTAAGCTGGAGCCGTGCTTGATCAGCATGGTGATGGCCTTTTCCATTTCCCGTTGCCGTGACGCAGTCAGAGGCGGAGACCCTTCATCGCACGAATGTAGACACAACTCGCCCAACGCACTCCGGCCCTCGTGAGCCTGACTGGGAAAGTCAGGATCATGATCGTTCTCCAGCAACAGCTGCATCGTCTCCAGGTTAATCTGCCGTGCCACCGTGTGTAGCGAGCCGTCATTCTTGACTGGATCTGCCAGCAACAAAATGCTCATAATGTCGGCTGCAAGCGGCCCCGGCACCAGCGACGCCATCAGCAGTGCGCTCGTGCCAAACGCGTCGACCGAGTCAATGTCAGCGCCGCAGAGGAGAAGCGTCTTGACCACGTCCTGTCGCCGTTCTCGTACTGCCAGCATGAGCGGGGACAGCTGCATCTGAGGCGTCTCAAAGTTGACTGCTGCCCCGGCCACCACAAGAATTTCAATGATTGCAGAGCTGATGCGCTTCTCGGGCTGCACAATGGCCCACGTAAGAAGATTGACTTGTTCTGTGTCGTTATCCTCGTTGGAAATACACGCAGTCATCCACGGATCACAGTAGTGGCCAGCATCCAGTAGCGCCGATACAATTCTGACAGAGCGTGGGAACTGCATTATAGCACGTGCCAGCACTGGAACTTGGCCTCCCTTGAGTGGCACCCCGGTATCGATTTTGGCGGTTTCGTCGTCGTGGCTGAACAGAAGCTGCAGAATTTCCACCACATTGTCTTCGTCTAAATTGCCGTCAAAGAGCAGCTCAACAGCGGCACTCAGACCACTACTAGACGGCTTGCTGCCGATAAGCTTGCGAATCCAGGCAATATTTCCACATGACACGGCAATTCCAAGGGCTTTGCTATCACCATAGTTTACATCACAGCCGCTGTCAATAAGTAGAGTGACGAACTTGTCAACGAGTTCCAGGTTGTTGTCCATCCAAGATTCCAGACAGGCAACAAGGGCCATGCCAAGAGCTTCTCCATTTGCCCCTCTCTCAAGAAGTATTTCAGCGCACTGATACCCAGCTTCATTGAACCATTTGCTGGCATTCTGCGGCCTAAAACTGGCCTCGAAGACAATGGCGCAGTCGCGGCATGAAATGCTAGCCCCGAGAAGAAGCTTGAGAAGGTCAGATGAAGGTATGCTTGTAGCGCGAATCAGGGCAGCACAGTTATCATATGTAGACACGGCGCCATTTTCTAGAAGAAGCGTGATAAACCCAATATCAGTCTCTTTGCCGTCATCTGGAATGACTGCTCTTTGGAGAGCCAAGTGAATCTCGGCACACGGCTTCAAGCCAGCATCAAACAGCCACCCAGCGAACTGCAGCCGAGTCTCTCGTGAGAGCTTCCAGCACGCTTCAAAGGCGGGCGTCAGAGCCTCACTCCTAGGCTTCACCTGCTCCGGACCGACTGTCGAGCGGCCCAGCAGAAACTCTAGGACACTACTAGAGGCATTCTTGGCGGCAACGCAAATGGCCTCGCCACCCTGGAAGCCAGGATCCCCGCCATGCGCCAGTAGAATCTTAAGAAGCTTAATCCCGTTGTCTCCATGGCGTGCAGCTGCCAAGAGCTGGGCATTAATCAGATCCTGGTTCACTCCCCGCTCAAGTAGCAGCTCTATAACCGAAATCTGTCTCTCGAGGTCCGCCACTTCCGTGGCTGCCACAAAAGCAGCGTTGAGGATGGCGGGGTTGTTTTGTTTGCCGTTGTCGCTCTTACTCAACAGCATCTCGAGCATCTCGGCACTGCCGGAGCGAACGGCCTGAATCATGGCTTGGCCGCCGAGATCATCTAGATTCGCACCTCTATTGACGAGGAGACTAACAAGCTCCAGGTCGCCTTGTCCTGCTGCCACCGGAAACAGCTGGTGAATCACGTCTGCTGTGACGCCTGCCGCAAGAAGAGCCTCGGTCATCTCAAACCGCTCCTTGCGTGATTCACAGGCCAGCGACTTGCGAAACGCCTCGTTGAGAACCGAATCTGGGTGTTTTGATTTCAGCATCAGCCGCAATATTCCGACATTTCGGTCTGTAACAACGTGATAGAGCGATTCACCAGAAGACAATTCAGCCTTTGTCAGTAAAAGCTTCAGCAGACCAAGATCTTCGGGATACTTCTTGATACTGTAAAGCAGAGCCTGGTCAACCTCAACCGGCAAAATAGATGTTTGGAGCAGTCTCTCGGCAAACGTCAGCCGGTCCATGGGATCTGGGAGGTTAATCGCTTGCCGAAAAGCATGCGCAACAGTCTCTGGCTCGGGTTTTTCGGCAAGAAGCATGTCCGTAAGAAACATATCCACAGCACTCACGGCCCAGGCAAGAGCCAGACCTCCGGGACTATTAATATCGGCGCCAGCTTTAAGGAGGGCCTGGATAATGACAATCGAGCGCTCAGAACTGGGCATGTGGACGTATTGGTGTATTTCTTCGGGCAAGAAGCGGCCAAGATCTGCTTTAGGGGCAGGAAGCCGGAGTAGGGCGACGAACTTGGTCGATTTTTCTTTGCTTGGCGGCTGGGAAACAAGCTCTTCCATGGCTGCGACCACGGTTTCAGGAGCCAGAGTTGTGTTTTTGAGGACAAGCGGAAGAATGAGCGGATCGGGATGTGAGACGGCTGATTTGTGTTAGCATTAACTTTTGTGTCGGACGAAGAAAAATAACATACCACATAGTAGAGGAGCACCTCTAGATGCGTTCATATCGGCATGGCCCCTGGTCAGAAGCAAACGAAGAAGCTTCACGTCAACAGGCTCAACTTTTAGCACGGACATCACAGCGGCCACAATATACGATTTTCCCGCATCAGCTCCGGCCTGGAGCAACAGACTGACCATTTCTCGGCGCATTCCCTCGTCGGCAATTGCTACTGCCATGGGAATTCCCTCGGCAGCCGCCAATGGCGTGGAGTGCTGCAGCACTGTAGCCAAAAGCCCCCGATCCTGGCGCGAAATAGCCGTAGCAACAGCCGAACCGCCATCAAAGCTGCCTTTTGATGCATAGTTAAGCATAATGGCAACTAGTTGGTCGTCTCTGTGGCCTGATGGCTGCTCAGCTTCCCGCTTGAATTCCGTCTCGGCAACGGTAACCGGCAGTCCGGCAGAGAGAAAGCACTCGACGGCTTCCAGACGCAGCTCGCGGGGCATGCGATGCGTCAACGGAAACGTCTGCACCAGAGTTTCCGACGACGGGCCTCCGGAGAGCAGCAGAACCAACATCGGGATGTCACCTGCAGCGAGAGCCTGCTTGATTGCCTCACCGCCTTTATAGTCCAGCGAGGCAATTGCATGCGAATTCAGTGTCGGCCGTCTCTTCAAATTTGAGTTTGACAAGTGCGGAGACCCGGCTTCCAGGAACCGCGGGCGCACAAGCAGGGTGGCCGTCTTGTCGTCACTGTCACGCACTGCCTGGACTAAGGCTTCGTTCAAGTGATCACCTGAAGCGCCCTTATGCAACAACATGGTGAGAAGTGAATGGCGACAGTCCGGTGTTGCGTGTGGTGGAATCAGCGTCACGCAGGTGCTTGCAATTTTAGGCGAAAGTGGCGAACCCATGTGAAGAATGGCGTCGAGAAGGCCGTCGGAGCCCTTGGACACGGCTTCTTTGACAATAATACCATCATCGTACTGGATAGAAGCTCCGTATCGCACTAATAGGCGCACCATCTCGATGAATTGTGATGAGGATGCCTGAACAAGCGCTCGAGAGACAGAGTCGCCCTTGGCCCCGGCGCATAGGAGCACTTCTGTCAAGCACAGCTTCTCGGTGGGATGGACTTGCATCTGGCAAAATAGCGCATCGAGTGCCCGTTCCAGGTTTGGCGATTGTGGCGGATTTCTAGCGCACGCAATCGCAAGGACAATATCCCTGCGGCCCATTTCTATGGCAGTCATGAGCGCCTCTGCGTTGTTGTAGTTGCAGTCGGCCATTGACTGCGAAATGTACATGACGGTATGCAAACAGCCAGCCTTGGCAGCATCATTCAAGCCCAGCGAAAGACTATTTGACGATACGCCCCGACCACCTGCCACCATCCATTTTACTAGCTCCGATTGCCCGCCGGCTATACACAGCTGTCGAAAGGCATCCTGGCCTTGCGGGTCTCGGAATGGATCGGCGCCGTAGCGCATAAGAAGCTCGAGTATCTGGCGATCCTGCATCAAGGCAGCCAGAGCCACTGCCGAGTCAAGCGACTCCGTATCGGCATGTGGCAGCAAAACTCGCAGAGTATCGATGTTTTGTCTCTCGATTGTCTTATGTAGAATCTTGGTGCGCTCTGCGCAGCTAATCCCATCGCTCTTCCTACGGCCGATGAAGCTGGAGCGCTTATCCAGCTGGTGCTCGCTAATCCCGGCGCCATAGCCAGCCAGGCGATTGACCAGCACTTCGGCAACTCCCGGTGCGCCGCCGACCGTCACGTGAGCATCGAGCGCATCCAGCAGTTCGTTAACCTGCCAGCCCTTCTTTCTGCTGGTAAAGGCGCGTTTAAGTGTCGAATCCTTTTTCGCACTGGCGGGAAGTTCGAGCTGGCGACGACGGAGGAGAGCTTCGGCTCTGGCCTCGTCTTCAGCCACGCGAAAGGAGGGCACGTGTATTTGCGATGGACGGCCAAGGTCTGGCAGCTGTGGAATTTCGACAAGCCAGTCTTTCTGGAGACGGAGGAGGCGGCGCTTACAGTGGTCGGATGTGGGGATGGCCGGGGCTATCATGTTGGTTAACAGATCAGCCAATGACAGACTGGATGATTAGAGGGATAAGGATGGAAGGGATAAGACGAGTTGGGATTGTAATTGATGCCGCTAAACGAAAAATGCAGCAGAGAAGAATGAATTGAACAGAGGAAAAGAAATGGAGAAGCTCTGCTTTGATTGCAAGGCTGGCAATTATAACATTTTAATAAAAGAAAAAAAAAACGAGAAAGGATTTTCGGCAGTTGCGGCAGGCGCAGTTGGCGGTAAGCTGTGGAGAGGTAATTGCTGTTTCTGGACGTTCTTGCAGTATTTATAGAATTAGGGTGGGTTCGTCTTTTCACAGCATCTCATTTGTTCGTTCCTGGAATGTTTTTGTATAAGATAAAAACTCTGCTTCTGGATATCGTGATTTGGTTGTGTCTCATAAAAAAAAAGGTCTCGAAGAAATAAACCAAGGTAAAAAATAAAATAAAAAAGTCTTGAAGCTAAATAAAGTAATAATAATAAAAAAAGTCGGCTGTTAGCTTGGATAAACCATGTAAACAGACGACAGCGTCTTACAAATGGTGGTGTGGTTTGCGCGTCCGTTTACGTTGCGCTCTGTTCTTCTTTGGCTTTGTGCGTTTGGCTGGTGCCGGAAAAAAAAAATCTAAACTTTGCTTTATTTTTGTTCAGACAAACCACGGCAAGAGCAGAAGAATAAACAAAGAAAGGAGCGCGATGGGGGGACTTGCAGAAAATAAAGCGAGAAGGGGCGTCTGCGCCTTATAACTGATTGGATTAATGGCTTTTTCTTGTTTACAGAAACTACGATGTAAAAACCGCTCACCGAGGCGCGGGTGGGCTTACTTTGGTTTTATCGTCATTGTCTTGCATGCGCCCTCGCTTTTATCCTTGCTTACTTACTTAGTTGGCAGACATGCTTACTGGTCAATCTGCGAGCAATTTCAGAATTCATGCCCACTGCGAGAGAGCTTGTGCTTTAAAAAAAAAAAAAAAAAAAAAAAGCCTTAGCAATTCCACACGCACGTCTCCCGAAATCAACCGTATTTTTGCTTTAAATGGCTGCCTACCGGATGCACGCAGCCGTTATCCGACCGCCAAGTCTGCTTTTTACAATTTCGGGTCGGCTTTTCCAGGGCGGGTTTGGCATAAAACTCTATTCTCGCAACTTGCGCTTGAAAACTGGCGTTTAGGAGCCACCACCCGCCTCGGATGGCGTTTTCCTAAAAAAACGATACTCGTTAATTTATATACTTGTGAAAATTTACTACGTATATTAGTACGTCCACGACACGGAAAAGTAAGACCCCGAAAGGTCGACTTTTTGGGCCAAAGAAATAACATCGTCTTGGTTTCATGCTTAGTGCAGGACGCCGCTGGTTGGACCAAACTCTAGTTCGTATAACGGTCACGACTTTGCTCAAATCCTCGGGAAACCGCCAGACCGCGACTGACACAGACTGTACTACGAACGGTACTGTAATTACGCAGTGCTTTGCAAATGTTGAATTGTACTCCCACAGTTACAGTCCAATATTCTTCTTCTCCTCCATTCCATGATTAATCATATTTTCTCTGTTAGGCAGCCATATTTCTGATATGCAGTAAATGCAGCAATGCCTCCATCTATCCCTGTCTTATCACTTATACACACGGAAACCCCTCAGAAACTTCACATCATGGATAAAATCCCACTTTATTGTGGAGAAGCGTGCGTAATAGCAGGACAAATTGAATTATCTTGTCCCTAACAGCCAACAATCAGACAACTGATTCTTATTCGGCTGTGTACGGAGTACTCCGTACGTACATGTACAATTAGTACAGAGTACTTGCTATGTGTAGAGTACTCCGTAGTCGTTATTCAAGGCCCTTGCATTTTATCTACTCTGCACGGAGTATCTACACAGTGTCAAACTGCAAAACAAAAAACATGGCGGGTTCAAAGTACAGGCCAATGAGAGACATTGCCAGATACCCCCGCCCACGAACTTTACTGGACTTGAGACATTTGGCATGTATGGGAAGAGTACCAACTCCGTTTGCGAAATCCGCTTCATTGTGTAACCAATTCAGACGCCACGGTTTTATTTCATGCGTGGATTATTGGATTGTTAGTGACAGTACGCAACCCTCTTGATGAAGAAACCCTAACGATATACTAGAGACTTTTACCATCTTTGTTTCATGGAAGTTTGCTTTCACTGCTTTGACAGAACAAAATTTGTTACTATTAGTACTACAGAGTACTAGCAGCATTTCTTAGACCCTCGCTTACATGGACATGCACCAATAAGCATCCCATGGCACAAAATCTTCTCAAACTTGCTCAAATCTGTGCGCTCTGAACTACCAACAGCAAACATTACAACAGAGCGCCACAAGAAACCCGCCCAGTTGGAACCGAGTTTCGCTGTCTTTTGCAGATCTAGGGCGCTATCGGTACAATATCACGGACGTTTGCCCTGTCGTTTGATGCCTTTCAACTGCAGAACCTTGCTCACGAGGTGTACCCGTATGACATGCATTTTGAGAGAACTTGACAGAGGCGTGTGTCTCTGCCTTATACGGAGCTTGTGACCAGCATTGCCGTATAGGATGAAAGGCGTCGGTTCCCAGTGAGTCTAAAAAGAAACGAGGGCGTGTGAAGTCTATGTCTATCACAAGCCAGGAAAGGGGTGAGTCAAGACTGGCGTGGAATGTTTTCTCAGCCCTATACACCATTACAGCCGGTTCCTGTCTTCTCTTCTCTGATTTTGCCCTACTTAATCATCAGACGGCCACCCGGGTGTAGATAGAAGCTTGGAAGATGCCGCTATTTGAAACATTCTTTCTACGGTGTCGTGTTTTTATCAGATCCACCCGGTACTACATCATTAAGCTAATCGGGCTTTTCTTTTCTTTCCCTGCCAAAGAAGTTCCGCGCGAGATATTAAAGTGGAACCGCACTCATAACCCTAACGGCGCTGTTTCCACCTCGCCACTATCCTGCTTTACCGCTGGCTACCGACGGCTTGTAACTGCTGATAAAACAGATTTATGGAACATGCAGTACTTGTACATGACGGAATATCTCCGGCTAAATATGGTCTACCGATACAGAATATATCGTATTGGAAAGTAGTTAGATAAACCTTCACTCTTAGATACTTTAATAGATTGTTCTGTTCTGATTCATTTTTTTTATTCATTACTCTCACGGAACCCGAAAGTTATGGAGAGATTTTTCTGATATATGTTTGAGTGTTCCCACAGTACATAGTACTTGTACATACTATGGTCTATTAGGCAAAGTTTCAATTTTTATTTCACACAGCTTACTAGACTAAGATGTACAGACTTTGGCTGTACCAAGTATCTTTTCTGCACTAGTAGTGGCAAAAATCAAAAGACAGTATGAAAAAAAAAACGGAACACTATACCTAACCTACTTAGCCTTATTTTCACATGACTAAGCAGTATGAAAAAATTACCATATTTAGTAAAGTTTCTGGTTTTATAGTAGTTCTACTCTCGCAAGCTGATTTGTTTTGAATTACCATACTAAATCAATGATTTTCAAAAAAAAAAATATTGCTAGGAGTCAGTTGCAGCAGCCTACTGCTACAATATGGTATTACTAATAGACTAATATGATTATCTGAGTTACTACACTAATTAGGAGCCTCTTTTATTCTCACTATACTAGTAACTATTAAATAAGGTTAGTGTTTTTGCTTCATAGGGTGCTTTGTAGGGTACTTTGTAGGGTACTTCATAGGGTACTTCATAGAGTACTTTGTAGGGTACTTCATAGGGTGCTTCATAGGGTGCTTCATAAGGGGTACCCCTACGACTTTATAGGCCCTTCATAGGCCCCTTCATAGGCCCCTTTATAGGCCCCTTTGTAACCCACTTCACAACCTACTCTATGCCTTCATAACCCACTTCACAACCCACTCTATATATAGTAGGTTGCAAATAAGTTGCAAATAAGTTGCAAATATATTACATATTACTAGCAAGTATATATTTTATATAGTATGCTTAGTTACTATACTAATATGGTGTAAACATCCCTTTAGCATCTATTACTGCTTGGCAGCATGCTAGCATTGACATGAGGAGCTCTTCAAGATACTCATTAGTAATGCTATTCCATGCCTGCCACACTGTAGCACTGTCACGTTTTGAGATCGGTCAATCGGTACGAATCGGCATTCTCTACAATGACTGATTCATACTGCCACACTGTTCTGTGGCGCAACTCTGGTTGCGCCACATTATGACTCTACTACACCTGGTTTCCCTTCTTTATATATCTTATAGTCTCCCTATCTAGTTTTAGTACAATTTGAACTTCTTTTACTTTACTTACTATATGCTAATATTGCTTGACTTATGAGAGACCCAAAACATTACATTTGGTAGCAATGTGCTCTCTATCAAGCCTATAGCATTGTAAGGATGGTTATCAGTTGCTTTACCCATTTTGCTTTTCTGTTTATACTTGTTTTAACTCTTTTAACTTTTTGCTCTATATTACTGTCTTAAAACTGTTTCAATCTGCCTTGTGCAACTGCTCCAGCAACTGCTTAACTATCTATCTATTTTTGATCCTCTGCAATTTGTTTTACCCTGCTTTTGTTTGTCTATTACATTAAGAAGAAAAACCCTAAAAAAAAAAAAAAAAAAAAACATGGAACCCTATTTAAAGGACCCTGAACCCTAACAATCCACTATTCAACATGCTGCTGAACTGCAATCAGATGGCTCATGACACCTATACTGTGTTCCTTAGTGAACTTTATTATCTATACTGGACTTTGGCTAATGGAGAATAGCCAAACCTCAGTGGCTGTACCCATTTCCTAACTATGATTGAACCATATGCCACTGCAAAACTCTGTTTGTATAGGCATAAGAGATTGGTCTGGACAAGCATCTCAGAGGAGACCAGCTGGCAAATTGCTAGCCAATACAGTCATGATGGTTAGTCTGAAGAAAAGGCAGCTAAAAGCATGATGTAGATGGTTTTGTGGATTGAAAAGCAATCCAACTGTGAGTGGGCCAAAGACCCCTACCTGTTTGAATGGACTGATGCCACTAATACTATGGACTTAGATGAACCAGACAACCTTGGTAAACCCTCTGACCCAGAAAAAATGGAAGATGTAGTTGCTACCACTTCACTAACCTATCCCCCTATACACTTTAGTCCAAGCAAACAGCTAAATGAGGAGGAGGCTATTATGCTAGGCCCTTCTACCTTGAAACCAATCACCTTGATGATCCTAAGCCTTTCTCCCAGTCCCACTAAAGGGAAATTGCATAACCCTACTAATACTGCTGAAGGGGCCCCCTATAAGGATGACAAGGTTTACATGGAGATATTTGATGAGCTGGCTTCATTGAGTCATGCTATTGACTAGATCACTACCTAACTCAGTGAACTCTGCCATCAAACTCTTAAGGTTGAAATGCAAACCTACATAGCCATCAGCAGAATCCAGTGCAAAACCAAGGCTGAGATGAAGGAACTATACACTAACCTAAACACCCTTCACAAGCTGGGTGGCATTCTCAACCAGTATAAGGAAGGCATCTGCACTACTGTTTAGTGGGAAAAGGCAGTTGCCAATCTCAATGGATTGGTCACTAGCATGTGCTAAGTTATTGCAACTGAGGTAGAACAGGCTAGAACCTATACCAATACTGTGAGAGACCATCTCATAGCCATTGCTGAAGTTGACAATATAATCCACCAATGCATATCAAAAGCCCTGAAGATGCTTGAAGTACATCCTTGCCCCATTCCTTATGATTCCAGCAAAGATGTGTATAATGAAGCTGAGTGAAGCAGCACTGATGATAGAGCACCTGGAAGCAGTGCTCATCCAACACTGGGTTTTCACTGAGAATGGAACCCAAGACCTGCCAAGTCAGGTCCAACCAGTAATATGGCTAATGCCCATGAGCTCCAATTGCTATACAATGATTGTCACTCCTGCCATTTACAATCCATCCAGTGCTACTAACTCTACAAACTATCCACTACTCCTGAAGCAGACTGACAAGCTGCAAGACCATTGCTGTACTGCAAACCACCTCACAAACCCCAATATGATGAGATGCAGGCTACCTAGGATTATCTGACTATCATGAAATCATTCCCTACCTTCAACCCAGACCTTAAGGCTTTTGATCCCTACAGTAGTGTACAGATCCCTGGTATAAGCTAGTGCCAGTATGCCAATGTCAATATGTTCCTCAAATAGTTATCTGATACCTTTGGCCAGGCTGGTTTTAGCTTCCCCCTACTAGTATAGTACTTAACAAACTTGCTGTACAGTGAGGCCAAGAGATGGTGGAATAAAGATGTCCCATGTACTAATAAGATGAATCTGCACCACTTGAATAACATCTGGGCTGACATCCAGCAGCTCCTCTACAGCCAGTTTAGTATATTGTCTACCAATGCCTTGCTCTAGCTCAAGAACCTATAGTATACTCTCAAAATGAACAAGGGCCCTAATCATGATGTCAAGTGGCTTAACACTGTATAGCATCTCTGCTGCTACACATATGGTCAACTCACCAATGCTATGCTAATCAGCAATGCATATAACTAACTCTATCCCAACCTGTATGCAATTGCCCCACATCCTGACAAACTAATGTCTTGTATAGCATGGACAGCTGAAACCACTGCAAGTATAAGAGTGCTTTACTCCAAGTTCATAGGAGTAGGTGGTATTAGCACTAGCACTAGTACTAGTCACATAGACCCAATCATGCTGAACACAGTTCCTAATGCCCATGTGAATTGGGTCCTGTAAGCACAGTGGAATTGAATGATGGAGGCAGAATGAGACATCACTAAGGCAGAGGAATACACTAACAAACAACCTAACAGTTACTACTTTCCTTGACACTATAACAACAACAAGAACAGCACTGAAAAACCAAGATACTACAACCAAGGATATAGTGAAGAGCAATAGCACTAGTATAGCTCCACTAACAATGATGAGGATGATAAAGACATTGACAGCAACAAGAATGAGAAATGCTGCACTGCCTGCCACTAGAGGAACCATGATGAGAACTGAAAGGGCAAGTCCATGAAGAAAGGACTGGATTGCTACCTACTACAGAAGCCTTGCTACCTAAGAGACTGGCCAGCTAGGAGATACTACACTAGAAGAGCTTTCCTGGCCCAAGAACTGGATGAAACAGCTATGCTAGAGGAAAAGGACAATTGGACTAAAGCAGAGAAGGCTCTACTCAATGATGGCTACAATTTCATAAGAAGAGAGGTAGAGGCTGAAATGAACAATGACAAGGAAGTGCTGTTTGCTGCTATGATCAAAGAGGAAGATAGTGAAGAGAGCAATAAGGAGACACTACTGAACCCTGCATTTCACATAGCCAAACCTAAAGATGACAAAGAGTGCATTCAGGCCAAAACTCTCCTATATAATCCTAACCAAGGAGACTCTTTCATGCATATGCATGTGCAACTGACTCACCTCAGTGCTGAAACCAACATCTGTCTTGATTTGGGAGTGGGCACAATACTAGTTGACTGTAACTGGCTACTGAACCACAACCCAACTGTCCAAATCCACTGACTTGACTACTCTACACACATTGGTGGAGTCAGTGCTAGCATAAACATCAATGAAAAGGCCTCCTTCAAACTCTACATACAAGGACAAAAGGCCAATAGCAAACAGGCTACTGGCACAGTCAATGTAACTGCTGGAGTCATGGATAGCCTTTCAGCCAACCTGATTTTGGGAACTAGCTTTCTCACTGAGCATAGCATCATGCTGTCATATACCAATCAGACTGCTACCTTTGGCTCACTGCAAAACCTTGAAGTCTACACTTAGTTCAAGAACTAGAAATGATCCAAGGCCTGAGTTGCAGTTCTGTGCAACTGCACCCTAGTACTAGCCCATTTGCAGGTCATGGCTATGCTAGCCTGGAACAGCATGACTGCTAGAGAAGACCTGATCTGTTGGTCAGAGCATCCATTTGCACTGAACTCCATCCTTTCAGGAAAACACATGGTTCTGGAAAACCACACTGACTGTGATGTCTAGATCCCTAGGCATATGATAATTGGCAAGGTCTCACAGTTCTCAAATGAGGCAGCTTACCATATGATCAACACTGCCAATCCATCCAATCAAGAAATCCTTGACAAAGAACTCTGTGAGATGGCACAATAGCAAACAGCCTGAATGCCCTCCAAACTGTCAGTCCTTGACAAATGGCCAGCCATCTGATCAGCTATAGGAGCAAAAATCAGCAATGACAACCCCAAGTTCTCCAAAGAGCTGATCAACTTGATCAACAGCACCAAGATTTGGCATTCCCAAGGCATGATCCCACTGCCCAACAACAAAGCACTTCACATCAATTTGGTTGATAGCTAGCAGCAGCTGCAATACCTGATATACCCCTACTAACTGGGTGATGAAGAGTAGAAGGTTACTGATGAGACCAATGACTGTCTCTACAAGGAAGGAAAACTCAAATGGCAACATGACCTAGTTCCAATTGCTTGTCCAATGTTCATTGTCTAGTGAATCATCAATAGTGTATAGAAAGGTTGCATGGTTGTTGACCTGTGGCCCCTTAATAAATGGGTCATCCCCAATGTATACCTGATGCTAGACCCCCAGCTGCTACTAAAATGACTGCAAGGCAAAATGCAATTCTCAGCCATGGATGCAACAGGATTTTTCTTCCAACTGCTAGTCTACTCAAAACACTGTGACTGGATAGTAGTATCAAGCATATATAGGCTGGAATGCTTGAATGTAGTACTGATGGGATTCTGTAATGCTCTACCATTTGTACAGCATTTCATGGATGAGATCTTCTATAACTGCTATGAGTTTATAGTTGTCTACATTAATGACATTGTCATCTTCAGTAATGATGACAAGAGCCACATTCAGCACATTGCTAAGGTTATCAAGATTCTCAAGAAATGGAAAGTCCACATTAGTGCAGCCAAGTCATTTTTTGGATTCCCAGCTGTCATTTTTCTCAGGCATTACATGGATAGCATTAGTATGATGAAGACAGAGGAGAAGAAAAGTGGATTTCACAACATTGAGAAGTGCCCATTAATGGTTTCACAGCTGGAAACATTTATTGGCATGGCTACCTGGCTAGCACAGTATATCCCATGGTTTTCAGTGGTTATTGGACTGCTGGCAAAATGTAAAAAGGAGGAGGTTGCAGAGGTGATAAAAGAACAAGCAGTGCTCCAAACTGCTACAAAGCACAACTGCAAAATCATGCTTTTGCACTATTTGTTTGAGCCTATGGAAGAAGAAGAAAAGGTGTTTCAGAGCATCTGATCCACCATGATCAATGATTTATAGCTATACCACTATGACTGTAACTACCCATTGTTCATCAAGGTCAATGCAAGTAAGAAGGCTTATGGAGTAATGATTTTCCAAGTATTTGACTGATTGCTATACTACAAGAACCTAGCCATCACTACTTCTTTCAATCTGCTAGATCTCCCTAAACTCAGCATTTGCCCTTTGGCTTTCCTCTCATGCCTGACTGCAGTGTGCAAAAAGCTGCTCTCTGCCACTAAAGGTGAGATGGCTGCTATTGTTTGGGTATGTTGAAAAAACTGCATCCTCCTACACTCCACCATTCTGCCAACCACAATCCTAACTGACCATGCTACCAATCACAACATAATCACACATTCTGCAATCATTACTATAGACCTGAATTCAGCTAATATTAAACTGGCCATAGCTGTGATGTATCTCTTAGAATTCAGGCTGTACATCCTCTATATCCCTGGCAAGCTCAATGTAGTCCTAGACATGCTATCCCAATTGGCAACTGAGGTCAAATAGCAACTCAATCCTCTGAGCCCTGATCCCAATGAGTTTACAATTCTGAAAAATCACCTATTTGACCAATCAACCTATTTTGCTTTTCTGTACAACCTGCTATTTGCAGCCCCCTGCCTAAAAACCAGCATCTCCTTTCCCAACCAAGCATTTGTTTTTCACACACCTGATGACCAAGCCAATATGAGCAGCAGCCCCTACCCAAAAAACTTACTGAATGACATTCAAGGCGCTCTCTAGTACAGCTATGGCTCCAATCCCTAATTTAGCTATATCCTCAAAAGCCTCCAGGCACCCCAACCCCCAGGCACTATTGTGATAAACAGTTTTAAAGCTACTAATGGCCTCCTGTACTACATATGACCAAATGGCTCCAAGGCACTCTGCATCCTGAAACAGTATATGTGAGCCATTCTCTAACTAGTACATAACTATACCTTCCACCTAGGCCTCAGTCAAATGCTTCATGAGCTATAGGCAGTAGAGATGACTAATAAAGTTGACTGAGTTTGCAAATATCTTCAATTCTGTAAGGGCTGCTGTACCCTCTAAACTGATTGACAGTGCAAAATCAGGTCTCTGCAAACAATCATGATGACCCCTATCCCATATGCCTGCATCACAATGGATTTCATTACTGACATGCCTGAAGCCAACTCTGCCAACTCAATCTGGTCCATAGGCACTGAAACTATTCTCAACACACTATTAGTTATAATAAATAAATTCACAAAGAAATGCCTCCTTCTGCCAGGCACTAAAACCAACAATATACTAATATAGGCTCTCCAATGCCTCTAAGCTTGGCAGCTATGCAACTAGGGCATTCCCACTAACATTATCAGCAATCACAATCCCAAGTTTACAAGCAATTTCTGGCAAGGGCTCCTTGAATGGCTTGGAGTCAAATCACAAATGTTGACTACTTACTATACCCAGACCAATGGCCTATCTAAACAATGAATCCAGACAGTTGAGACAGTGATATGATTTCACTACCTCAATGAGCCCACAATCCCATAGCCAACCATACTGCCCACAATACAACACAGCATCAACAATACCTGATCTGCCAGTTCTCAGCTTAGCCCAAATGAAGTGCTGTCAGGTCACAAGCCATGAAATATCCTCAACACCATCCTCACAATACCCAACTCCTGTATAGATGACAACCCTGCCCTGCAAACAGCTATAATGCATGAAACCCAAGCCAACACCCTGCTGTCCATAAACATCACTGCAGCTATTATGAAACTCCACTACAACCAAGCCCACCAACCTGTTGAATTCAATGCTAGCAATACCATCTACCTCTGGCTCAACCAAGGATATAGCCTTGTTAGCCACCCAAAGCTGAAATGGTCTGCTTGCAGATCCAGGCCCTATAAGATCATCCACATGATTAGCCCATTGGCTGCAGAACTCAATTTCCCAATAAGCCACAGAGTGCATCCCATCATCTCAGTCCAAATGCTATTCAAGCCACAGCAAGGCACTGACCCATATCACCAAACTATAGAACCACTACTCCCAGTGCAATGAGATAGCTTCAAAGAATATGAGGTTGAGTGAATTATTGGAAGACACATTACATACCCATGTGGCTAGCAATAGATCTACTACTTGGTCAAATGGAAAGGATACATGGATCAATACAACCAGTACTGCAAGGAGGCCAATCTAGCTAACACATGCAATCTGGTGGACAAATACAACCAGGAGCACCCTTTCCCAACTTCTTCTCAAAACAAAAGGGGAGAGCACACAAAAACCCCAACCAATTAGAGTGCCTGACACAGTTAATCACAGCCTCACCCTGACACTGATTACTGTTCCTTTGAATGATTCATTTTCTTTATTTTCTTTCTGTCTTTTTCTCTTATCATTTTCCTTTTCTTTGACCATTTCATGATGTGGCTTTGTTTCTTCTATTTTTGTTTTCTTTTCTTTCTCCCATTCTGTTTTCTTTATTCCTTCTATCTCATTTTCTTTTCTTTCTGCTATTTTGTTTTCTTTGATCATATGATTCTATTTCCAGTTTTCTTTTCTTTGATGAACACCAATAATTCCTTTATCTTCTCTGCTCATACTGAAATGCAATATCCTTTTAGCAATCATTATACAGTAAACACAGCCACCTAATGATGCAGTTGACAATCAAAGAAGCATCTGAACCCTCTTGGCCAGGTGCCAATACTGCTGTGAATTCAACTTCACACCTATAGCAGGCACCTACTACAAAGGCCTATATAAAGCAAACTGATCTCTCAGCAACTGATTTTCTTTTCTTCTCCCAAACACTATTACATGACTAAATGCAAACTCAATCCTTTTCTCAAGACCTTTTATGCAGCATGATTTGTCACTTTATGATGAACAACAGACCAGCCCCACTAGCTCTCCCAGTTCCAGTGCCAGCCCCTCTACCTGCTGCTACTACTATCAAGCAGCCCTATCTGCTTCTGGCTGCTGGCACTAGCTCCCTAGCTGAACTGGCTGCTGAATGCAAGTGCCTGGAAACCCTGCTTTGTTGGATTGGCAAAGAGCTTGATTTACTAATAGCACAAGAAACTACAGCCTGCAAATCCAGTGATGCCAAGTGCTGCCATCTCTGCTGCTAGCTAAAAGATGATTGGGATAGTATAGCTGACAAGATCTGTCCCCTTCTCAATACCTCTAAGGGCATTGCTACAATGGTTAACTCCACAGAGGTTCCATCTGCCTATTATGCTGGTTTGCTATGTATCAACAGCACTATGGATTCCCATTTTGACTAGCATGACTATGCTGACAAGCCTGTAGAACTGCTGTGCCTAGCAATCAACTACCCAATGTACAACCCTTCAGTCACTCACTATCCTATTCCCTAGGAGCAGGCCAAAGCAATGATGAAATTGGAGGTTCCCCTAGTTGACCATGACCTCTTCAAGAGTGAGTTCAACCTAGCCTATGATAGTAACTATGCTGCTAAGGGCACTGGAGCCAGCACATACAAACACTGCAGTTTGGATTCTTGGGTCAAAACACATTATACTAATTTGAAGAATAGCAGTCAAGGAATCACAGCTGAACAGCTTCCTGATAAATTGTGGTTCCTCATAGTCTGGTACATGCACCTGTATAGCAGTGCCCCTGAGCAAATCATTAGCATTCTCACCCACCTGAAATGCTTGGATCTCCTATACATTCCTAACAGTGCCTGTACTATCTATAACAATGATATGAGTGTAATAATGCACTGTATAGCCTACTGCAATCTGGCAGACTGGTTCTATACTAAACCACCAATTAGTGGCCCCTATAGTGATGACTCTAATAATGAAGAGATTCTCAAATTCCTAGAAGGCATGGAGTGAATGCAGTGCAAATGCAAGCACTAGAGCAATGGCACTACCCAGAACAATAAAGACAATGATGCTACTGACTTGTCTGACCTGTTCAGTGTCCACAAAGACATGGCCTGCTATTTCACAATAGTCTCCTAGGAATGGTCTCTTGATTGGGATGAATTCCACAATAATGTTAAAAATGGCATTGCTAACTATAGCAATTGGGATCAGCATGCAAAATGGGATCTCATGACCATAGCCACTACTGTTAGCTGCAAGCATTCAAGATACTACTACTGATTGCAGCCTTGCATGGCTGTCCTGTCTCTGCTGCTACCTATTTCTGCTGCCACCTATTTTGGCTCTACATCCTGCTTCATTCATTTTCCCCTTTCCTGTCTACTAAGTCTACCCTGCTTTTTGTTTTGGTTATTTCCCTGGTTTCATCCCTCTGTCAAACAGCTACTTGTTGCACTCTGTCTGTTTTTTTTTTTCCATTTCATCTGTTTCTTCCTTTCATCTATTTCTTCCATATCATTTTGTGTTTCATTTCATTTTATTTTTGGTTTACCTTGACTTGGGCATACAGATCACTACCCTGATTTTGCTTTTGATTTATTTACCATTTACTACCTGATTGGACTGCCTACCTATTTTATTTTCTTCTATTTTATTTTGTCTTCAGTTTTGTTCTATTTCCCTTTTGTTTTTCCTTCACTTTACTACTTTACATTGCTTTGACTGTTCTTATTAGACTCTAACCTTGGAAGGCTGTCTTTTATTGAAAAGGGGGAGATGTCACATTTTGAGATTAGTCAATCAGTACAAATCAGCATTCTCTACAATAACCAATTCATACTGCCACACTGTTCTGTAGCATGACTCTAGTTACACTACATTACAACTCTACTACACCCAGTTTCCCTTCTTTATATATCTTATAGTCTCCCTATCTAGTTTTAGTACAATTCGAACTTCTTTTACTTTACTTACTATATGCTAATATCGCTTGACTTACAAGAGACCCAAAACATTACATAAACCTTGTCATCCTTATAGGGGGCCCCTTTAGCAGTATTAGTGGGGTTGCATGATTTCCCTTTAGTAGGACTAGGAGAAAGGTGTGGGATTGTTAAAGTGATTGGTTTTAGGGTGGAAGGGCCTGGTGTAATGGCCTCCTCCTTGTTTAGCTGTTTGCTTGGACTGAAGTGTACAGGGGGATAGGTTGGCAAAGCAGTAGTGACTACATCTTCTATTTTTTCTAGGTCAGAGGGTTTACTAAGGTCATCTGGTTCATCTAAGTCCATAGTATTAGCAGTGTTGGTCCATTTGAATAGGTAGGGGTCTTTGGCCTACTCACAGTTGGATTGCTTTTCAATCCACAAAACTGTCTGCATTATGCTTTTGGCTACCTTTTCTTCAGACTAACTATCATGACTGTATTGGCTAGTGATTTGCTGGCTGGTCTCCTCTGAGATGCTCATCTAGACCAATCTCTTGCACCTGTACAAACAGAGTTTTGCAGTGGCATATGGTTTGATTGTAGTTAGGAAATGGGTATGGCTGCTGAGGTTTGGCCATTCTCCATCAGCCAAAGTCCAGTATAGATGATAAAGTTCACTGAGGAATGCAGTATAGGTGTTGTGAGCTGTCTGAGTGCAGTTCAGTGGCATGTTGAATAGTGGATTGTTAGGGTTTAGGGTCCTTTAAATAGGGTTCTGTGTTTTTTAGGGTTTTTCTTCTTAATGTAATAGATAAACAAAAGTAGGGTAAAACAAATTGCAGAGGATCAAAAATAGATAGATAGTTAAGTGGTTGCTAGAGCAGTTGCACAAGGTGGATTGAAACAGTTTTGAGACAGTAATATAGAGTGAAAAGTTAAAAGAGTTAAAACAAGTATAAACAGAAAAGCAAAATGGGTGAAGCAACTAATAACCATCCTTATGATGCTATAGGCTTGATAGAGAGTGCATTGCTACCAAATGTAATGTTTTGGGTCTCTCATAAATCAAGTAATATTAGTATATAGTAAGTAAAGTAAAAGAAGTTCAAATTGTACTAAAACTAGATAGGGAGACTATGAGATATATAAAGAAGGGAAACCAGGCATAGTAGAGTTGTAATGTGGTGCAACTGGAGTCATGCCATAGAACAGTGTGGCAGTATGAATCAGTCGTTGTAGAGAATGCCGATTCGTACCGATTGACCAATCTCAAAACGTGACATAGGTGCAATAGAAGAGCTGCGAGAAGTCATAATGAATGATTGATTCGTTGATTTGTTGATTCATTGATTTGTTGATTCGTTGATTTGTTGATTCGTTGATTGGATTGTTGGAAGGTTTTTTTTCTTTATTAGTTAATAAATTTGGACTAGACAAGGCTAGCAAAATAGAGGGGAAGCAGGTTACAACTACTGACCCTACAAGCTAGCCATATAGTATAGAAGAATACTAATACTATGTAGTAAGCATGTTTGCCACTACTAGTGCAGAAAAGATACTTGGTACAGCCAAAGTCTGTACATCTTAGTCTGGTAAGCTGTGTGAAATAAAAATTGAAACTTTGCCTAATAGACCATAGTACTCCGTAGTACTTGTACAGCCAGTAGAACACTTTGATTTCTAAGCCTGTTGTGAGTAAGCGCAACTTCCAGCTTGATTAACGTCGGCCCCACTTATTCTGTCTCCTTCCCACGCGGGAGGCAGCTGCCAGCGCGCGCACAATAAACAGCCTGAAATCGGCACATATAAAAAGGGCGGAGATAATGACGAGATAATTGGGCCAATTGGCGATATTTCGTCTTTTAACAAACCCCTCTCCTGTTCTTTTCCGGATGCTTTTGCTCATTTCAATTTATACTCAACGTTTCTGAATGGCACTCAAGTTCACACTTTCAACATCTCCACTTCGTCGACTTGCCCTGATTACCCGCTCTGTATCGCCGAGCATCGCAGCCGCCAGCTTTGCCCGACGACCTCTCTTCACCACTTCCGCCACCATGTCCGCCATCCCCACCAGCCAGACCGCCGTGTCCATCCCCAAGACCGGCGGCGTTGAAGTTCTGGAATACTCCACCACCGCCGCCGTCCCCACACTGGCCCCTGGGCAAGTGCTCGTGCGCAACGAGTACGCCGGCATCAACTTCATCGACACCTACTTCCGCACAGGCCTGTACAAGGCCGCATATCCGCTGACTCTTGGCCGCGAAGGCGCCGGCCGCGTTGTCGCTACCGGCGCCGACGTGACTGGCTTTGCCGCCGGCGACCACGTCGTGTACATGGGCAACGCCGCGTATGCGCAGTACACCGCCGTGCCGCAGACATCCCTGGTACACGTGCCCGCGGGGATCTCCAGCGAGACGGCCGCTGCCGTGCTACTACAGGGCCTGACGGCGTGGACGTTCATCCGTGAGGCGGGCAATGTGCAGGCCGGCCAGTGGGCGCTGGTGCATGCGGCGGCAGGCGGCGTGGGCGGGCTACTAGTGCAGCTACTCAAGGCGGTCGGTGCAAAGGTTATCGGCACGGCAAGTAGTACGGAGAAGCGCGAGCTGGTCAAGAGTCTGGGGGCGGATGTAGTTCTGGATTCCAAGGCAGACGATCTCGTGGCGCAGATCAAGAAGGCGGCCGAGGGCGGCGTGGATGTGATTTTCGATGGCGTGGGAAAGGCGACTTTTGACGGCGATATCGAGGTGATTGCGCGCAAGGGCACGCTGATTTCATTTGGCAATGCTGTAAGTTTGATAATCCCTTTTCTTCCAACTCCCTGACTGCATTTCTTGGCACAAAAAGATGGGATCAAAGCTTGGGGAAAGCTTTGATCCCATCTTTGACTTGCGTCTTTCTCACTCAGCCGCAGTGGCCAAGCCCCCCTTTTGATGGCACAACATGTGCATACATGTCTTTTTTTGTGGTCTATGGAACACTGTTACAGAGTTCGCCAGTTTCTACATGAAAAAAAAAAGTCTGAAGCTAACTAAACACGCCAACAAACACAGTCTGGCGCCGTGCCGCCTGTCGAGCTGTTCCGCCTCACGCCCAAGAACATCAAACTCCTACGCCCCGTAGTCAACGGCTACGTCGCAACGCGTGAGGAACTCGACAACTACGCCGGCGAGCTGTTTGCCAAGATCCTCCAAGGAAAGCTCAAGGTAGCCATTCACAAGGTGTATGCGCTCAAGGATGTGGCTCAAGCGCACACAGACATTGAGAGCCGCAAGACGGTTGGCAAGCTGGTGCTCAAGATTGACTAGAGGGGCCGTGTACTATATAACCATAATGGATAGTGAAACAGTAAAAAACATAAATCAAGAACGAATAGCAGGGTTCATTCAGGCTTCGGACTTGTGCTGAGCTGCACAATATGCAATATTAATCTACTCCGTAGTGCATGTGACCGTGCATACGAGTATATCACAATAGGTCTTCAAGTCGTCTTACTAAACTACTAGTATTTAGTTATACTCTAACTGCACTCTAGCTATCTGATGCAAGGTGCTTCTCTTAGGGATTTGCGCTGCAGTTTGCCCCTCCGCCTATCATTTTTTTTGCCATGAAAAGTGAGTGGCGATGTCCTGATGCTTGCTGACCGGCTTACGAATCACAGCGGTCATCTCAATAGGCATGTTCAAGGGAGAACAGCAGAATAATGCCTAAAGAGCCACATCACATCTGCAGCGAAGATCTCGCGAATCGGGTAAACAAACTACAACGAAGCGAGCATGTAAAGGAAATGCCAGTTCAAGGAGACCCCGGAGGCCGATAAGATATTAAGAAAGTCCAATTGAGAAAAAGGAATCGTCGTAAGAAAACTGATCAAACGAAAAGAAAAAAAATTATATATATCTAAAAGACAAAACATATGTGATAAAAAGAAAGGAGAGAACGAAGAGAAAAAAAAAGATATAAAACAACAAGATGTGATAAAAAGAAAAGAGAAAACGAAAAAAAAGATATTAAAAAGAAATTTGATAAAAAGAAAAGAGAAAACGAAAAAAAAAAGAAATGAAAGCCCGTACCAAAAATATCCTAACCGAAACCAAAAAAAAAGAAAAGAAACTATTCCAAAAAAGCCCAGCCAAGCCAGAACCATCGCTATACCAAAGAAACCCAACCAACGCTTAGGCGTAGCCGCAGTACCAAGTCCTACTAACAAAACAAAGCCACCATATTTTGGCGATTCATCTACGCCTTCTTAAGAGCCGCCAGCAGCTCTTTGGGCACATCCTGGCGATAGCCCCGGGGGTTGTTGCTAACCCAGCGCCAGAGATCCTCGCATGCTTGCTCCATCGTCAACTCGGTGCGCCAGTTGAGCTCCTTATTGGCCAGCGACGGGTTGGCAGTCAGGTCTAGCACGTCACCGGGCCGACGGTCAACCACCTGGTACGACAGATCGTGACCAACGACTTTGCTAAAGGCCTTGATCATGTCGTAGACGGTGCTACCACGGCCGGAGCCCAGGTTCCACGCCTTGACGCCGGGCTCGTTCTGGTACAGGAAGTTGAGGGCCGATAGGTGGCCACGGGCCAGGTCAAGCACGTGAATGTAATCACGAATAGCAGTGCCGTCACGGGAGCTGTAGTCATCACCAAAAACCAGAAGCTTCTTTCGCTCACCAGTGGCCACCTTTCCAAGCAGAGGCAGCAGGTTGTACGGCACACCCTGAGGGTCCTCGCCCATGATGCCGCTGGGATGAGCGCCGGCAGGGTTAAAGTAGCGGAGAAGGGCGGCGTTCCACTTGCCGGCGGGCTGGCCGGCCTTGGTGGCCTTGTTGCGTTGGGCGTCGATAAGATCGGTAATCACACTCTCGACCATGGACTTGGTGCGGCCATATGTGTTGGTGGGGCCAATGGGGCACTGCTCAGGAATAGGAATCATGTCGGGGAAACGCGTGGCATCGCCATAAACAGTGGCGGACGAAGAAAACACAATGTTACCGACATTGTGCTTGACCATGCTGGTCAAAAGAGAAATGGTACCGCCGACATTGACACGGTAGTACTCCAGGGGAATTTCAGCAGATTCGCCAACGGCCTAATGAAATGTTAGCATACGCAGAAGCACACCATAGGGACCCAGCGCTGTGGTGGCTTACCTTTAGAGCAGCAAAGTGGATGACGCTGTCGATTTCAGGGTGCTTTTGAAACACGGCGTCAATGGCCTTTTCGTCCGTCACGTCAACCTTGTAGAAAATAGGGCGGCGGCCGCAAATAAGCTCAATGCGATCAAGGGCAACTTCAGAGGAGTTGTAGAGACTGTCAATGATGACGACATTGTAGCCATGCTGGAGAAGAGTGAGGGTTGTGAATGAGCCGATGTAGCCAGTGCCACTGTATGTAATTTGTTAGCGAGTGCAAGTTGAGAGGACGATTTTGGTCAATGGAGACAGAGGAGCGCGGCAGCTAGGTGGCCCTGCCTGCTACCAAACAAGCTTTTTCGACTAGGTTTCTGGGGTACTTTAGAGCGCAGACAACGCGGTTAATTTGGCCCTGAAAAGCAAGCGTAATCGGATGAATAGTGCCGTGAAAAGCTTGTCGGCACCAGAGCCAAGCCACAACCTTGATGGGATATAGAAGGCCAAGACAAGACATGCGCACACTATATGCGACGAAGCTCCAAAGAAGTCTTACAAAGCCGATATCACTGTATTTTAGCGCCTCTTTTTGGAGCCTTTGGTCGATTAAGTGTGCGAAAACAACTGCCAGCCAAGGGAGACACAAAAAGCAATTTTTTTTTCTCGTTAAAATCTGAATGGTGCACTTCACCAATAAGAATTCCACTTTCGCATGCGCCATAAAGACGTAGAAGTAGATAAGCGATATGATTTTGAGCCCGGCTTAGCTTATATTAGTCCATATCAAGCCACGCAATTGAGGCAAGCCAAAAGCGTAACGGCCATGAGATGAGTATAAGAGCTGACTCGAGCATGATGTGAATAAGAAGGAAAAAAGGCGTCGGTTGCTCAGCTTGGCTGGCGTTCGTTTGTGATGTTTGTGCGTGCAGTTGGGGCAGGGGTGTCTGGCTGGCAATTGGAGGGCGAAAAAGAAAAGAAAAAGCAAAGCAAAGCACGCAAACATATCAAGTCAAGCAAACTTACCCAGTCACCAGAATAGTTTTAGTCGCCATTTTCATTGTCGAATGGGTCAAGTGGAAAAAGAAGAAGATAAAAAATGTGATCAATAACGACAGAAGAAAATAATGGATACGAAAAAAAAAAAGAGCAAGGAAAAGAAAATAGCTGGTTGAGAAACCAACTGAAGAAAAAAAAAAAAAAAAAAGAAGAAAAAAGAGGGAAAAGACGCAATTTGAAAAGAGAAAAAAAAGGTGAAAATGAGAAAAGCAAGAGAGAGCAGCAATTAAATGGCACCTATTGCAGAAAGGCGCCACGGAACTTAAAAATATCTGGGCAAGGTCATATAAATTAGGAAAGAACCAACACAACACAATGCTATTGCGGGAAAGAATGAAATGGAAGGGAAGCAGCAAGCCAAGCAAATACATACGGGTAAGTATCCACCGGGGATTGTTTGGCGGGTTATTTTGATTTTCAAGACAACGGCAAGAACAACAAACACTGCTGTGGTTGTGTTGTTTTACTGTTTTACTGCACTCCAAGTCGTACTGAACTGCGACCTTACTGTGCCTGTACTGCACAGCCGATCCGGCGCAAGGTACTGAAAGCGACCTTGAATGAAACAGACGCCCCAAGTAGCAACTCAAAGTGAAGTGGGGAAAGCAGCAAGGCTTAGCACCTTATCGATGCTGGGTGGATGTAACTCAAAGTCAGGAATGCAATGGGATGATTTGACCGGCTGGGGGCTTTTCTGGCTGTTTCTGCCGCAGCTTCTAGCGAATAGTTGCCCAAATGAGTGGGTGCCAAATTTTAGCAAATAAGACTTGCTGGCCGATCGACAGGAGCTTAAGCACGATGGGCATAATTCGAAACAAAGCGCCAGGAAAATGGACGCTGCAATGATGGCGCTGCCTTATGAAAGGGTCTTGGAACAAGGCTTACTTGGTAGAGGATCGTGCTGGATTTTGGATTTGTCTGCGGATTTGAATTAGATTTGCTGGATTGCGGCTAAAAGAGAGGAACTATTGTGGCTGTTAATTGCAGTAATGTGACGGCGGCCGGGATAAATGCTTGATGCAATAAGCTTAGACCAGAGAGTAAAAAAGAGCAGTGAGAAAGTCTTTGTGATAATTGCTGTTGATTTTGTTGGCTTTCTTTGGCCTGCCCCCAAACCGAGGGTTCGCTGTGTTTTAATACTTATTCGTATTGGGCTTCATCGCCGCATTTGCTTGTCTGATCAGACGACTTTGAAATATATGAGGCTCTACAAACTGCCGGGTTCAAAATAAAGCAGTTTTTTTTTTTCTTCTTTTTTTTTTCGGCTGCATGTTCTTTGCCGCATCACAGGCGGCATGGAAACGAACCAGAAACCATAGAGAACCATGCGCCTCAAGGAAGCCATCTTTTATTGGCGAAACGATAGTGCGATACCTTGTAGCATTGTACTCTTTTGGGCAATCTAGAGCATTAGAGTACTTACCCCCCACTGTACTCATCTATTTGTATTCAAGATCCTAATAGCTGTAGTCCTCTCCGCAATTTTACGTTTCAAGAGGCGCGACCAGAGGCGACCAACAACCTGTTAATCCTTCCAACTTTTACAAGTAACCGTAGGTTGAGCCGATTTTATCTGCTGTCACGAGATTTTGATTTGTGTCGGTCCGTTTCGTCTTCCCTCCATCGTCAGCTTGGCTCGTATTTTGCCGCATATTCCAACCCACGGCTTTTTTTTCCGGAGGGGGGGTTGTTTTCAGCTTCTAATTAGAAACAAAGTTTATAACAGGACGAATCACAGTTTAATCCGCAATTTGCGCTTCTTTAAGACGGGGACCCTGACTCAGAGCTTTAACAACTAAAAAAAAAAAAAAGAAGAAAAAAAGATAGATCTTGTCTCGGCCCATGTGCTTCAACCAATTCACGCAAGATTATGCGGCCAGCCTCGTTCTTGTCTCGCAGATGAACATGTTTGCTGTCGATCCCGTATAATGAGCCGCAGCTCTACTCCGTAGAAGTCTGCTGGTTTTACCAACATACGGAGTATAAATACCACAAACAAACAAATTGAGGCGCCAGTGGTCGCGTGACGCTGTCACCATGCTGAATCACTCCAGAATCACTCAATGTCTGAGGAATAAATAGGCCATGTGCCTCTGTACACAATACAGAGGCAAGATCAAATGAGCGGCCTTCTACACTATAGGAAATATACGCTCGTTCCGTTGGCTGTTATTTCCGCTCCAGTCCTTTTGTGCAAGACCGCATGTTTAATTAGAATCTAGCGAATTCTTCACTCAGCCATGTTTCACTTGCAAGCGCGCCACTCATAGACTGTTCTCGCCCACTGCGCTTTGACTGTAGTAATGTTGTTATCCGCCTAGGGTCTACTAGGGTTAGCGTGCCCTGGCCCCGTCTGAATCCGGACAATGGTCGTAGCCTGACGTTGGAAATTGGTCACCAAGTCGCGTCAAACGCGTGTTTGGGGCCGAAGGATGACTCCGTTTATTGCCGCTTCGCAAGTGAAGTCTGCCGCCGGAGACGGGCGGCCAAAATGGAGACCGGAGGCCGGGAAGCCGAACTACAGGCTCTCGGCCGACAAGTTCTGGGAATTTGTCGGCCGATTATTTCAACTATTACGGCCAGTATTAGTGCGACAGATGGAGATTGTCATTCGTGAACCACGAACTGCTCTTGATATGTTCGTCTCAAATTCTTTGGAACTGGTATACATTCACGGTTTATCTACTCATCCCAGTTAATACAGAAAATCCGCAACTGCATGGAGTTGGTGATCTGCGAACCTCCTGAATGGGAGCGTGAACCAGAGCATGTCCGGCATCCCTTCATACTAATTTACAGTGGCTACAAATAGTAGGGACACTTGTCTCTGAAACACGAAGAACTCCATAACTGTGAATGCTAATCTGTTCTACCGACCCAAGACATGCTCCTACTGTGTAGAATCCAATATCTCCTATTTGAAAAAATAAAATAAAAAGTCGGCCTAGTGTTCCGTTCCGTCCTTCACGTGCAAGTTTAGCGATACCTCACGGTATTCATGATGCCCTTGGCCCGAAGAGAATCACGTTCGACCATATCCCTCCCACGCAAAAGAATTTCCTCTGTGAAACAACGATACACTTTGACCGACAAGAAACACTTGGAGAGTATAGAAGCCGTGAAATGAATGAGGACAAATGACGATACTTGCCTGATAACGAAAATGGAAGACGACTTGAATGCTTGAAAAATAACGACAATTGCTGAAATATGAAAAGTCGGTGACTTCAAAAGCGGAGGGATCAAAAAGAGGTGCAGACCATCTCCTCAAGTAGAAAATCAATCTCCAACAAGGCGATCCGGTAGTTACCCGGCTGCTATTGCAAAAACCCGACATTTCCAGGAAGGCGCACCACATCCATAAACAGACACGATGGAGAATTATTCACACCCCAAGCTCCCTAGACAATTTTTCTTCTTTGTAATTTTTCTCACCTGAATCAATTGAAGTCCCATGGATGGTCGTCAACCACCAGCTTAATTTGTGCCTCACATTTCCAATGTTTGCTTTTAGCGAGTGCGAATAATATGCCCACACCACAACCACCACCATTGCAATGCCCCCATCGTCGAATTTCAGAAGCAAGCTACGTCAAGCCCGCCCGAGTAATCCGACTTTATGGCTCTCATTCTGTCTCAGATATCACTACAAGAGCATCCAGACACTGCGGCATATTTCTCCCACCGAGTCAACAGAAATCGCGCATCAACTTATAGCCGAATCCGACGAAATGAGTACAAAGCAAACAATCGAATCCGATGAAATGACCACAAAGCAAACAATCGAATCCGATGAAATAACTACAAAGCAAACAATCGAATCCCATGGGAAGGACTTGTGAGCCAAAGAAAACCCTTGTACTTTCTCAACCCTGGGTCAAAGCGAACGAAAACCCTGCTGAAATGAGAAGTCAGGATTCAAGATTCGCAGCCCAAAGGAAACAACCTTATTGTCTCTAACAGTGATAGTCTTCTTTCCATTGGCGCGCACTGCGAATTGCGCGGCCTCTCGTCCATAAGTTCCTATCTGGATCTTGGGCAAACAAACTTGAAAAGGCCAGTACTACTACTAACACCCGACACCCGGAACAAGCAATAGGTTTTGCACATGGGATTCAGGAACGGTGGCCCAGTGTGGCATTTTACTGGGTCAGTTGCGCCTCCCACTTTAACTTTACGAACAGCAAGTGAGTGAGTGTCATGACTATCGGCTCTAACTCCGCTACTGTAAGTACTATCAATGTAATCGGTGTAGACGTCAAGACGGCGTTCACAGCCTCGGGTTATCAAAGAAAGCAAGCAAGCAAAGCGGGCAAACGCCTCTGAGAGATCTAAGCGAATACGGGAAAGAACTCTACTAGTAGTATAGGTTTTGTCATCAGGAAGAAAAGAGCGAATAACAACAACATTTTGGTTCCTCCTTATTGCCAGGGCGTCTACTACTAGTAGTAATAGTAGTGCATCAGCAACCCGTGAAGCCTTGGTACAAAAATATGAGCTGGACACGGGGAAGGCATGCTGCTTCTCCATGTAAACTACTGTTGTTGAGTTTGCTAACTCGTGTGCTGTGTTGCCCAAGGGAGATGACCCTGAGAATTCTTTCCTGACCCAAAAGTCTATGGCATAATAGGGACAGTCGACGGTGGGTGAGTGTTTGCACGCCAAGGGGAGCTTCAACTACGCATATGATGTGCTGATGTAGCCACACCAGAAAACTTTCACTAATAGGAAATGATGTGACTTGGCTTATTGTTGGAGGTACGGAATTCAAGTTTCCTTGAGCCGCCGAGCGAAGATCACTTACCTGTCTTGCTGTTAGCCATGGACGAGTTACAGAAGGCCACCAGCCTGAAAAAAAAAAGAAGTTCCTTGCTGATCGTTGCTGCTTTTTACAAGGTCAAACCAGTGGCTTATTGTTCCGTATCATCCTTCTTTCTTTTCGGCGGACGATTATTGGATGGCACAATTAGCCGCATTTGTTACTGATTAACATGCTTCTCAATAAGCTGGGCACAAGGTGTTTGTGGTTTTATCAACGGATTGAAGCTGGTGGTTCTTGGAAAAGGCGCATCTCGCGTGGGACAAGTTGAGTTTGTTCAACTTGACTCCAACGAGTCATTTTTTTTGTTTTCACACACACACACTGGCTCTATCAGTGGGTCTTTGTGTTCAACATGAAACCAGGCAAACTCGGGCAGCTGATTCTGCTTTTATGGTATTCCTGGTGGGTGATACGGGCAAGTTAGTGGCTCAAAAGCGGCGCTGTGGTGCTACGAACCATGAGGGGCTTGGGAAAGATGAAAATCCAAAAGCGATACCTGATTTGGCGAATGGCCAATATGCAACTTATTACTGAAGGTGGGTTGGGAAACACATATTGGCGAGTAACAGGCGTCGTTTACCTTTTTTTTAATCAGGAAGAGACCAACGTAGGCGGACAATCCCGTACTTTGGTCAAGTCATGGCGGTCGGTCATGCCTTGTGGCAGTCACCGTCGTTAGAATGGCTCCATTGTGGTGAATGAGTTTGCGTATTGTTGTTGAAAAAAGCGGCCATTCAAAGTCGATTATCGATATTCAACGAGCGACAGGATCAAGGCGATGTTTCCGTCTCATTATATCGCGACCAAAAAGGGTTTTTGGTGCCAGTTTGGCTGTATACGGGCTGTTTTGTCCTAGCTCAGTGTATCTAAAGAAAGGGTTATCAAGTCAAAGTTGGAGAGAAGAGTGGTGGGACAGAAAAGGCCAGAAGTATTCAGTTTCTAGGACTAAGAACGGAATGAAGTGCAAAGGCTACGGAATGAAGTCGCAATACATATTGCGGGGTGTTGTTGTTTGCCGCAAGCTACGCCAAGACAAGCACGAGCACTTCATCTTGGCCTTCACCGACTTCTCCGGACCGGCTTTTCTTTTCTCTTTTGTATCAGGAGCCTCTCTTTGATTTTCGGCAGGGGACTTTTTCATAAAGACTTGTTTTTTTTTTTTTTGCTGAAGCATAAAGCTTAAGGGGGCATATGCAAAAGAAAAAGCTCGGGCACAGGCACAAATACAAACGTTAACACAAGCACAGCCAGAAGCATAAGCATAAGCACAAGCACAAGCACAAGCATAACTAGATACTCGCACCAGTATGGTACAAAAGGTACACGTCGCTAGCCAAGTGAAATGGAGGCCCGGTACAACTACCGAATTTAAAGCGGAGTTTCTTTTTTGGCGGACTTCACGGCAGCAAGAGGATACCATGTATGGTGATACTACTACTACTAGTGGTAGTAAACATTGACTTGACTTTGCTCTCATTCGGCGACGAAGACAGTAGTATTTTATTTGGTGTTGACAGAGGAAAGAAGAATTGGAGGGTGTGTGAGTTTGGCTCTGCAGCGAGGAAGCCTGTAGCTAAAGCCACCCCTAAATCAGGCGTTTTTTTTTTTTTTTTTTTTTTTTTTTTTTTTTCCTTGTAAATATAAATCCTAAGCTTCCGTCATGACGGCCGAAGCAACCTGGTCTACAAATAACATGGCCCTACAAAAACAAAAATGGATAGCAAAAAAGAAAGAAAGTCCTGGTACCGGGCGATCTCTACTCCGGGGGGGGGGTTTTCTTTTCTTTTTTTTTTTCTTCCTTTTTTTTTCCTTTTTTTTTCCTTTTTTCCCCTTTTTGCGTATATTTTTTCCTTCTTTTTCTTTTTCTTTTTGCGTCTTATTTTTCCACGGAATATCTTGTGACATATGGAAGACCTGGGTAAGAGAACTTTTGCAAACTCAAGTGGCTATTCGTATTCTGGTTCTAAATAGCCAAACCCCGCCAAGAAAAGAACAAACATTGACTCCCTATTCCATCAATGTTTGCCTTGGGCTTAGAGGGCTTGCTTTTACTGTACGTTTTTGTACAAAGCCTTTTCTTCCTTTTTTGACGAAGCGAGAAATCAGAGTTGAGAAAAGAACCCCCCCCCCCCCCCCCCCTCAGCTAGGGTACATGAGGAGAGAAGAATTACACTGCATTACATCGGAGTATTTTTTTTTACTCGACAAAGTGCACATCAGTCTCAATTCCCATTTCTCACTTTCTTCGCAAAGAAAAAAAAAATGACAAAAAAAGACTCATTATTGTACGGAGAGAAAGGCCGGATGGCTCGGGCTGCTGTTCTTTTCTTGTCTTATTCAGAAGGCCGGCTGGCTGGCTGGCTGTGCGCCTGCATACTCAACTGCAGCTAGCAGTCTTAATTACTGGTCGTCGTCGTCAGCAACTCGCTGGCACGGATAGTTTGGCCGTTTTGGCCTGAGACAGGGCTTGTCTTCCTTTGGGCGTTTTTGGTTGTTTGCTTATGGCTGAGGCTGGGAAAAAGCATCAATACATTCAGGGCCCTAATGTACTTGTAAATGTTTGTTACTGCGTAAATGTTTGCTTTTCTTTAGGGCCTTTACTCGTACGTCCCTAGGAAAGTCCGACTGTAACCTAATCACCCACTAAACCCTTGGTGAAAATATACCATTATGCTCCTGGCTTATTCACCCCTATGGTTGCTTTGTGTACCCTAACCCTACCAACGCTTACGTTAGGGTGGCTACCGACAGATCCAAACGGCCGACGAGGCTCTACAGGTAAGACACCAAAACAGGTACATTAAGATAAGCTTTATCATGTCTAGGAAGATGATTTAGTTGAATAAGCGAGAACTGATGATTATATGCGGCATTAGCAAGCAAACAAACAACCCACCAAGAACAGAGGGCAGAGGGCCGTAAGTATCTACACTACACTGACTGTTTTGTTAGTCACCTTAGTTAGCCTGTTGCATCAGCACGAGCCTGCAGACGCCACGCAATAGGGGCCTTTTTTTTCCCCAATGATACTCGAGTGAAGTTATATGCCCTCGAGTAATTCAGCCAGCATGAAGAATCTGGGGATCCGTGGAAAGTAACCTCCTCCCTTGCGGGGGCAGAGTCGCAGTAGAAAAAAACAAGAGACGGGCCTTTGGCTATAGTACTGACCAATTTATTGCTGCATACTTACGTATTCCCGATACGTAACACCGTTTGTTTCTTAGATGACTGCCATAATCTCGGAAGCCTTCTGTAACGGTTATTTCAACTGCGACTTTGCACTGCTACAGTTGCACTAGCAGCGCCTTAAATGCCCTTTAACAGGCCAAAAGGTACAGCGGCCTTTCAGGTAGTCACTATAGCTGAATAGGGGTGTAAGCTTGCCAAGCAAGCGCCCAAGCTTTGTAGACGACATACCCCCAGTTTGGGGACTGACGAGACTTATAGTACTACTTTCTAGTAGTACATACTTGGTACTTAAGTACCTAAGTGTACTCCGTAAAGGGGGAAGCATTGCAGCCTAAATAACAGCGGCAGTACAAAGGAGGGCAAAAGAAAACCCAAATAAGCAGCCTTCCCGTGCAGTCAGCTTCCAGGCGGATGAATAAAAATACAAGCAATGCCAGATTGGAGAAAGCTTCTTTCTGTAGGCTTTTGTTTTCTTTCAGGGCAGAAAAGCTTGGCTTTTTTCTCAGTCACGATTTTGTTACTAACACAAAATGTTAAAGCAAAATAAGAAAAACCTTGATTCTGTCCGCCTCAGGAATCCCTGCTCATGAAATCTCACACACCCCCTTAGTACGAGTACTGCTTTACAGAAGTAAGCTTTACACCCCCCTAGTGAGTCTTAGCCTATAGGAGCTGGAGAAGTTTATATTCTTCATGTGCGCATAGACGTAAGCCGCGTGTACATACCTACTTACATTACTGAGCAGAGTTTACATTTTCTTACCTGTGAGTAATAGCAGCTCCATCGTCAATTCCATCCTCGTTTTAATCAAGTGTTTGTGGGTTACTCAGGGTTCATTGAGGGTATAAGCATACTACTACTAAGTAGATATGCTAGTTACTTTAGCAACAATAGTACTCACAGACTCATACTTGACTTCAAACGACCTAGACAGACAAACATATTGACTTGATATCTTGGGTTTCTTTGTTTGTTTGCTTTGCTTGGCTACAAGTTGAATCCTTTTAGTCATATATAAGAAAGACCAGAAGAAGAAGAAAGACTCACATCAAAGCAGAAAGAAGAGATGGGCAATCACGCACGTCAACAAAATAAGCTCAATTAAGAGTTGAATCGATGTGAAATACTCTGATTGTTTTGGGGCTAAAGAGCTCGGATGTTTAGGCTTGAGAGCTACTAGTGTCACTTGGAGGAATCTCAGATTGCAGCTCTGCAGCAAAGGAAGCAGACAAACAATTGGTAGCAGCAGCAAAGGAAGCAGACAAACAATTAGCAGCAGCAGCAGCAGCAGCAGTAGCATCAGGTGAATGTAGCCTTTTTTGTCGCTGTTGTTGTTCTCTTATAGGCTAGCCGTTTTGAGTACTGATCCACATGAGACCTTGATGTACAAAGGAAGCAAGCATGGAATAAAAAAAAGAGAAAAGATAGTGGGAAAGGAGGGTATGTCTTGTCGTTGAGTTGCTTATGTAGCTTGTACTGGAGAATATACATGGGTAAACCGTAGGGGACTGATAGAGAAAGGGTAAGTTACAAAACACTTGCATATCAGCAAGAACCCTGGAACTAAGGGTCAGGGCTTCGGCGCGTATTAGCTAGTACCACTACTACTACTACTACTACTAGTACTAGTAGTAGTATTCACAAGTTGAATCTAAGCAATGCATATTGAGAAAGACAAGGCCTCGCAGAATCAGCCCATTTCGTCCTGCTAAGCATGTATGTTTGCACCCTACAAAGCAGACATGACGAATAGGGCCAGGATCTTTTGTGGCAGCGGAAAGTAGTGGCGACAAGGAAGGCAAGTCAGGTCACTGTCTACTCTATCTTGGACACTTCTAGTCTTGGCAAAGATCAAAAAGGGGGCGCCCGGAGCGAAGAAGGTAGTGATGAAGAGACAATATTGGCTTGATGTTTGTGTTTGCGTCCTCTTGACTGCATTATACTAGTAGCGGACTCGTCTCGGCTTAGACTAAGTAAAATAGAAAGACCCGAACCGAGCCGACCTTGACGAGAAAAAGAAAAAGGACTGTCATCGTGAAGAGTACAAGTGACGACGGTTACTGTGGAAAGAGTAAGACTGAGAAAAGGGAGCGAGAAAGGCGGACGGAATAGGAAATACGACATAGGGAAGTAAGCATTGTTAGTAGGCGTTGACTATTGCCGTTTTGGTATAAGTTAGAAGGGTTTAGAGACAATGCTACTTAACATTACTCTTTATAAAGCAACCCGTATGACATGAACTTTGGGTTTTGGTAAAGAAAGCAACATGACTTTGTTAGGGTTACGACACATCATCAGGGGCTGGTAGTGCTTGGACCGCAACTCAGGCCGAAGAAATTGGGATTACGTATGTGAGTATGTATGTACAAGTACGAGAGCTGGCAAACAAGCAAACATTGGGCGATAAAGCAGAAGGAGTGTGAGATGCTGAAACTCGAGCAAGCAAGCGACTCCACGGGGCGCAGACTGATATTCATTTTATTTTCTTGAATTTAAATTTCTGGATTCTAGGTGCATAACTACGCCAGAATTATCACGACGTTGTACAGAAAGAAAAGGGAAAGATCTGTAGACTTTGAGACGAAGAAATAGACTTTTGGGACGAGAAAGGCCGTGCAAGGAGAGTTTTGCAGAAGGAAAGAACCTCAAGTGAGGGTGGTAAGACCAGACCATAATGAAAGGACCAGGAAGAAGTAATGGAAGGAACGGCTTCAACGTCACTTTGGCTATTTTTACTTGAGCTTTTACGATTTACAGCATGCCAGAAAAGGTTCAAGTACAAGTAACGGCAGGTGAATATTAGAGAGAAGCCAAGAGAGAAAAAAAGAAAGGGAAGCCAGGGCTAGGATTTCGGCAGACATTTTGGGTTGGTCTGGTTAAAGACACCCCCCCCATCAGGAGTTGCGGTATATTGTCAACGCACTGACCAAATATTTTTCTTGTTCCTTTCTTTTCCCTGAATTTATAGCGGATGGATTCTTGCACCTTGACCCTGACTGCGTGTCTTTCTTGTTGGCTGCTCTCAGACGCAAACAATTGGCAGGACTTACTTGTATAGTAGTCAGGCTTTGCAGTAAGGAAGTCTGGCCAGTTGCAAGATAGGGCAGGACAGAGGTTGAAATGGTTTATACAGATTGTTTGCTTGTTTGCTTGCTTCGTAGCTCCTTTTTTCTTTTCTTCTTTTTTTATTCTTTCTTTCTTGGTTTGCTAAAATGAAGGAATGCCGACGGTGAAGATGTGGACAAGTTCTTGGCTCAGCTTAGTTTGCTATTGTTTAGCTTATTCTACACGCCCCTTACGGATATACGGGAAATGTGTGATTTTCCAAGCAACTTCTTTTATTATGTAAATCAAGGAAACAGCTAAAAAGAAGGCAGACAAGAGAAAAAAAAATAAAGGTAGAAGACGCCACAGCGAGATGTGGAAAACGCGGAAAGTGTCCGACTAGAAAGAGACAGACGGGTAGACTGATTGACAGACACAACCTGCTTATTCTAATGAAGAAACAGACAGAATAAAGCTTGTTTAGCAGGAGAAAAGAGAGACAGAGAAGAGACAGAGAAAAAGCAGAGGGGTGGCTGCAAGACAGGGGTACGAGGCACGGCAGTGTATTTCTTTTTCTTTTTTTTGGGGGGGGGGGGGGGGCAGAGAGAGCGTCACACGGAATTCGAATTTATGTTTATTTTATTGCTGTTCTGACGACAACTCAAAGGCAAACAACAAACAAACAAACAAACAAACATACACAGCATGGGCAGAATGGCGGCCTTGGACGCAAACATTGGAAAGCCAGGGACTTGTGGACTTGGGTTTTGTATACTGCATCAGGGTGTGAGGAAAAAGGCTTGGCTCAGAACTAAGCATACGTCAACTCTGGGGATGTTGAAGGGTCAAGTCGAAGAAGAAGACGTGGTAGATGTAGAAAGACAAGCCTGCAAGGAACGACAAAGCCATCGTCAGCTTCAGCCAAACTTGTATAAAAAGCAATGGGATGCCGCCCATCTGGAGTCGAGTCTTGTTCTTCTGGATCACCAGCCTCACCCAGCTCTTCACCCATCCTCACTTCAACCATCCTCACTTCAACCAAAACACTCTCCCTATATTCCTTTCTTTCTTTGTTTAGTTTTCTTTTTCAACTTTGTCCAGTCTTAGCAAAAAAAAAAACATCCAAGTTTGTTCTTCATCATGAAGTCCTTTATTGTAACCGTCGGCAGCATTGCCCTCACTGCCAACGCAGTCTCGGCCACTCCTATGCTCTTCAATGAGCCTAGCACCAACGTGGCTAAGCGCGCTGCTACTAGCTGCAACACTGCCAGCAACCGCTCGTGCTGGACTACTGATGGCTACAACATCGACACCAACTATGTGGTTGACTATCCCACCACCGGCGTTACTCGCAAGTACACGGTGTACGTTTCTCAGGTTGACAATATCGACCAGGATGGCGTTGTCAAGAACATTTCCATGCTGATCAACGGCACCTACCCTGGTAAGTTTGACCTCTTCTTCTTGAGTTTGACCTCTTTTTGAGTTTGACCTCTTTTTGAGTTTGACCTCTTGAGTTTGACCTCTTGAGTTTGACCTCTTCTTGAGTCCTGCCTGCTAACAACTCCAAGGTCCTACCCTCTACGCCGACTGGGGTGACGACATGGAAGTCACCGTCGTCAACAACCTGACCACCAACGGTACCTCGATGCACTGGCACGGTGTTATCCAGCTCAACAGCAACGTCATGGACGGTGTCAACGGTGTGACTGAGTGCCCGACTCCTCCCGGTGACAGCCACACGTACAAGTTCCACGTGACTCAGTACGGCACCAGCTGGTACCACTCTCACTACTCTACGCAGTACGGCAACGGCGCCTGGGGTACCATGGTCTTCAACGGTCCCGCGTCGGCCAACTACGACATTGACCTGGGTCCCTACCCCATCAGCGACTACCTGTACGAGACGGCCGAGGCTATCTACGCCGAATACGTCATCCCTTTGCCGGGTGTGGCTCCGTCGCCCGACAACATTCTGTTCAACGGCTCGCACGTCAACGCTGATGGCGGCGGCAGCTACGACGTGGTCACTCTGACCAAGGGCAAGACGCACCGTCTGCGCCTGATTAACCCTTCCGTTGACGCCGAGCTCATTCTGAAGCTGAACAAGCACAACATGACTGTCATCCAGACCGACTTTGTGCCCGTGACTCCCTTTGAGACCGAGTCCCTCTTCCTGGGTATTGGCCAGCGCGCCGATGTCCTCATCACTGCTGACCAGGAAATCGACTCGTACTGGTTCAACCTGACCTGGCCCAGCAACGGCCTGTGCGGCTCCAGCAAGGTGTCGTACCCGGCCTCCATCTTCCGCTACGAAGGTGCTACCGACGAGAACCCCACTGATGAGGGTACTGTTCCCACCGACCTTGAGTGCGACGACAAGACCGACTTCGAGCCCGTTGTCACTCTGGCTGTGCCTTCGGAGTCGTTTGCCGAGTCGATTGATGCCACCATGGACGTGTCGATTGCCCTCAAGACCTGGGAGAACATTGAATCGCGTGTGTACTGGACTGTCTCGGAGTCTTCCATGAACATCACTTGGGGCCACCCGACTCTGCAGTACGTCAACGAGAACGACACTTCGTACCCCACCGACCTGAACCTCCTGATGGTCCCCGACAACCAGACCTGGGCCTACTGGGTCATCAACAACGAGCTGTCTGTCCCCCACCCTCTGCACCTTCACGGTCACGATTTCTATGTCCTGGGTTCGTCTGGTACTCTTGACACTGCTGCCACCTTCAACGCCTCCACCGATCTGTCGTCGCTGAACTTCGAGAGCCCCATGCGTCGCGATGTTACTATGCTGCCCGGTAACGGCTGGATTGTCATGGCCTTTGAGAACAACAACCCCGGTGCCTGGCTCATGCACTGCCACATTGCCTGGCACGTGGCTTCGGGTCTGTCGGTGCAGTTCCTCGAGAGAGTCGACGACATCAAGTCGCAGTTTGACCTGTCCAATGTTCTGGACGACCGCTGCTCGGCCTGGAACACTTACAACGACCAGGCCATCTACAAGCAGGAAGACTCTGGCCTGTAAAAGACTTTTTAGTCTTTCTCTCTTTCTCTTTCTCTCTTCCTCCCTCACTTACTCACTCCCCCCCCCTCCCCCATCAGATGTGTCTGATGCAGCTGTTGCATACCCACTGGTAGCTTTGTCTTACAGTTGCTGTCTCTGTCAGGTTTTTGTCTGAAGCCTCGAGTTTGCTCCCTTGAGACTGAAGTCGATTCCGGACTTATACTCACTCTACTCTGAGTTCTTCTTTTTCTTTCTTTCTTCCTTTCTTTCTTTCTTTTCGTTTTTGTACCTTTTGGAGAGCTCCTCCAGTGTATACTTTTATGTCTTTGCTTGATGTGGTCCTGATTTAGTTTTTGCTTTGCCAGTTTTGTTTGCCAGTTTTGATTTGCTAGTTTGCTTTGCCAGTTTTGCTTCATCTCTTACTTGCTCTTAATAGTTTGATAGTTTTAGTTATTGATTTGAATAATTTCCTTAACCCTTGTGTCCACAGCCACGTGACTACCTAACCTCCTTGATTCCATCTGTCCCCGTTTCCACCACTGTAAAACCGGCGGCATTTCCTCCGCCGGCTGCTGCTTTTTCATAAGCTTCGTCACTTCGATCGCACAACGTGTCCAAGTCGCGCTCACTCAGCACATCCTCTCCGCCTGCGTATTCATATACTCTTCCATCTTTGAGCAGCAGCGTCCGCAGCGTCTCCTTGTCCAGTTCATCGCCCAGCCGGCCCGCTACACTCTGCGTCAGCGTCTTCAAGTTGCCTTTTTTGATCACCAGCTTTTCTAGCCGTCTCTTTGCATCTGCCGACGTCAGTAACGTCTCCTCAACTGTGCCCCGCGTAGCCAGCCGGTAAACTACTACCGGCTTCGTCTGGCCAATGCGGTGCGCCCGGTCCTGTGCCTGTAGATCCTGCTGCGGGTTCCAGTCCGAGTCAAATAGAATCACCGAGTCGGCTGCCATCAGGTTGATGCCCTGACCGCCTGCACGCGTCGACAGCAGAAACACAGAGAGCGACTCGCGGGCCGTGAAATCGGCAATCATGGCGCGCCGCTCGGCCTGCGCCACCGACCCGTCCAGACGACACGTTTCCCAGCCGCGCAGCGCGCAGTACTCTTCCAGCAGATTCAGCTGTGTCTTGAACTGCGAAAAGATGAGCACCTTGTGGCCATTGGCAAACAGTCTTGGCAGCAGTCTGTCCAGCAGGAGCATCTTGCCCGACGACGTCACGATGCTCTCGTCAGCCGCCTCGTCCGTGTCCCACGGGTAGTAAAAGTTGTGTGGGCTGTTGCACACCAGCCGCAGCTGCATAATGGGATTGCCCAGTTTCTTGGCCGCCACTTCCTTCTTGGCCCGCTCCAGCGTGCGCGCACGCTCGTCTTGGCTGTCGTGCTGCTGTTCCAGGGCTTCGAGTTCCTTGGCCAGCGCCTCGGCCGCCAGCACCGTCTCAAACTGGTCGTCGCTGAGCGCGTCGTCGTCCAGCTCCGACTCGTTGTAGCGGCGCACTGACCGGCGGAGTCGTGATGTTGATCGGGTGCTGGTTGGCGTGGATTGTCTGCTCGACTTGGTGCTCTTGACGGACCATACCTCGTCGGTGGTTGTGGCTTTGCGCTTCGATGCCGATGTCGGTGCTGATTCTGATGCTGATGCTGACGTCGAGCGCGCCGGAGTCTCAACGGCCACTTTGGGCTGCTGCCCCTTGCGGCCCATCATAATGGCAAAGGCGTTCTTACCAGTGACTTTGGGCGGCGTGGCGTGAGGTGTCTTGTCATCGTCTCCCGACTCGTCCTTTGTGCGCAATAGTGACCTGCTCGATCTCCGTAGCACCGGCTTCTCCCGAGCCAGTCTTTCCACCACCTTGTTCTGTAGATACTCGCGCGTATCGACAGTCTTGTCGTTGATGGCCTTGTAAAGATCCGTCTGGTCTTTAGTCATGGGCGCATAGAGAATGTACTCGCGCTTCTTGGGAAGATATGCGGCGACATCGGCCTTGACTCTGCGGAGAAGCAACGGCTGCAGTACGATGTGGATCTTTTTAATAATGTCATGTTTCTCGGAATTCGTAATAAACTCTTCGGTGCCCTCTTCGTCTTGTAGCTCGCTAAAGTCGAACCACGTGTCAAAGGCATCCCAGTCAGTAAAGATGTTTGGCAGTAGGAAGTTGAGCAGCGACCAGAGTTCCTTGAGACTGTTCTGTAGCGGTGTTCCGGTGATAAGTAAACGCGTAGCCGAAGTAAACGTCTTTAGTTCGCGGAAGAGCTTAGAGTCAAAGTTCTTCATGCGGTGTCCTTCGTCCTGAAACACATGGTTAGCCATGGATGAACTCTGATAGGCTGGTAACTCTGACAAACTACACCCCCGCCTACTCACAATAATAATAAATTCCCAGTTAATCTTGGACAGCGTCGCCCTGTCTCGTAGAATCACCTCGTAGCTTGTGCAAATCACCGGAAACTTGTCCGTTGGCCGCCCTCCCCGGTAGTGCGGAACCACCTGCTTCGTCCACACCTCCGTGCGCTCAGCCGGCGTGCCGTGATACATGACGACCGGAATATCCGGAACCCAGCGCGCAAACTCGTCCATCCAGTTACTCAGCGTGCTCAGCGGCGCCACAATCAGATGCGGTCCAAAGTACGCGTCCTTTTCGCGCAGCAGCGCAATCAGCGAAATCGTCTGCACAGTCTTGCCCAGGCCCATTTCGTCCGCCAGAATCCCGCTCATGCCCTGCTCGCAAATCTCGTACATCCACGTCAAGCCTTCCAGCTGGTAGTCACGCATCGTGCCGCCGACCATGCATGCCGGCTGGGCTGCCATGGCCAGTTTGTGCTCGCCGAGCGTCTGGCCGTCAAAGCCGGTGCCGACGCGGCCCAGCGCCTTGGTCTTGTTGGTCAGGATGTTGGAAAAGGCCTCGGTCTGCTTGAGCAGCTCGTCTAGCTCGCCTGCTTTCTCGGCGCGTTCGTGGGCGGAATTTGTGCGGCGCGGCTTCCGCTTGGGCTTCTGCTTGGCCTGGGCGGCTTCATTTTCGCGCCGGGCTTTTTCCTCTTCGGCGAATAGGATGTCTTCGTTGATGCTTTTGTTGATGCTGGTCATGACCGGAATGGTGGCCGTTACATAAAACGATGAGTACTTTAACGTAGCGATGAGTACTTCGATAAGACTGCTATACTTCGTGATAGCTTCCCATACGCGCTGCCTGCCAGGCTCTTGCTCCAGAAAACGCGAACCGAGCCGCGCATTCACGTGACTCTGCCGCTTTGCTTATCGATAAACTTTCTATTTTTACTTGTACTTCTGCCACACTAGACCGCCTTTGGAGGGGCTCTGAAACTCTGCTGCTACTAACGTCACACATTACACTTTAGCCCCGCTAAAGAATGGTTTAGCCTTGGCTGCCCACTAGATAGCGAGCTTTTGCATGACACATCGTTAAGCCTTATACTTAATTCACTTTCTACCTTTTTGATCACCCATTTTACTTTCCACCCTTTTTGATCCCCCATCTCACCTTCCACCTTTCTGAGTCCGTATTTGAGGCGTTTGATTCCTCAGTCGTCGGCCTCTTTCCCACCAATTGTCCAAACTGCACGCCTTCCGATCTCTCCGTCTGTCCGCCCGCGGCATCCCGTCATATTCTCCCGCTCTTCACTTTCGCTACAGCTTTCACACCAGCTTCCGTCTGACCACCATGGCCTCCATCGCTGCCCAAAAGTACACTCCCGCCGAGGAAAAGGAGATCCAGGAATGGACCGCCAAGGCTGCCGCCACCGACGCCCCCTCGCTGGCCGCCCTCAACACCCACCTGGCCACCCGCACCACCGTGCTGGGCACCAAGCCTAGCTCTGCTGACGTCGCCCTGTACACGACCCTGGCCCCCATTGTTGCCGCCTGGACGTCCGAGCAGCGCACTGGCGAGGCCGGCCTGCCACACATTGTCCGCCTGGTCGACTTCGTCCAGAACAGCGCTCTGTTTGAGCTGGCTGTTGCTGCCGACGCCAAGGTCGCCGTCAACGCCGACGAGGTGCTGTATGTCAAGCCTCCCGTCGACCCCAAGGCCGAGAAGGAGCGTCTCAAGAAGGAAAAGGCTGCTGCTGCCGCCGCTGCCACCGCCACCACCACCGCCACCGCCACTGCCACTGCTGGCGAGACCAAGGTCCTGCCCGACCGCACCAAGAACCCCAAGGAGCAAAAGGAGCAGCCCAAGAAGGAGGCCGCTGCTGCTGGTGAGGCTAAGCCTAAGAAGGAGAAGAAGGAGAAGCAGCCCAAGCCGCAGAAGGCTGCTGCCCCCGCGGCGCCCCTGTCGCCTGCGCTGATTGACCTGCGCGTCGGCCACATTCTCAAGGCCATCCAGCACCCCGATGCCGACTCGCTGTACGTCAGCACGATTGCAGTTGGCGACAAGGCCGGCGACGACTACACCGAGTTCGAGGGCCAGCTGTGCCGCACCGTGTGCTCGGGCCTCAACGGTCTGGTGCCGCTGGAGGAGATGCAGGGCCGCAAGGTTGTCGTGGTGTGCAACCTGAAGCCCGTCAAGATGCGCGGCATCAAGTCGTGCGCCATGGTGTTGGCCGCGTCGCCCAAGCTCAAGGAGGGCGAGGTCGACGACCACAAGGGCCCCGTGGAGCTGGTGACGCCGCCGGCCGATGCCAAGGCGGGCGAAAGAGTGTACTTTGAGGGCTGGAATGGCGAGCCCGAAGGTGTGCTGAACCCCAAGAAGAAGATTTGGGAGCTGTTCCAGCCTGGCTTCACCACTACCGACGATCTCGAGGTTGCCTTCAACGCCGCTGTTGTCAAGGAGCTTGGCAAGGAGGGTGTTGGTAAGCTGGTGACTGAGAGCGGTGGTATCTGCAAGGTTGCCTCGCTGAAGGATGCCCAGGTCCGGTAAAAGGCTGATTGGGAGAAAAGTAAAAAGAAAAAAGAGTCACGTACATAGACAAGAATTACAAAAGTTAAATTACACATTTGATATCGCATCTTTTTTGTGAAATAATATTGATGGTATAAATATACACGGAAGACAGTCGCTGCTTATATTGGAACCAACTGTTCCGCTCCTCGTTAAAGTACATGATATAAAAAACAGGTAAACGGCAAAATATAGCACAAAGAAACAAAACAACGCCAATGCAGATGAAGAGCTTTTGAGGTGGAGTGAACAGGAAAAAAAAGAAAGAAAAAAAAAACAGAAATAGAGGGGGAATACAAGTACAAAAGGGAAGAAAAGAAAATCGCCCAGACGCCACAGTGAAAGAAGGGAGAAAATAAAAGAAGAATGGTGGAAAATAATACACTGAGGCTCTGAAAAGAGTCTCATAGAAGAAACAACGGCAGTAAAAACTTTAGCCAACTGGCCCCTCGACAACACGCCGACCGGCCTCTGGCTTACGAGAAGAAGTACTGGCTGTCGCGCAGTCTCGTCACGTCAAAGTCGCCCTTGGCCGGGATAGCCGGAAAGCTCAGCGGCAACCACACCTGTGTAAACACCGCCTTGGCCGACTTCTTGGTGTCCTTCTTGAGGCGCATCAGGTTGGACTCGCCCTTGACCGTCATCTCAAACATGCTCATCTTGAGCTTGTCCTTGAAGTCGGCGTGCATCGCCTCAACCTCCTCCTGCGAGAACTCGGAGCTCGAGCTCTCGGTGGAATCAGAGCTGGACTCAGTCTCGCCGTCCATCTCGCCGTCAACGCCGTCGTCGAGGTCGTGCGAGTTGATGTTGCCCATGGCAAGCTCCTCCTTGCCGTCGGGGCTGAGCAGACCCTCATCCTTGCTGTCGGCGATAATGGTCGCGGGCGTCACCATCATTTGGCCCTTGTTGACTTCCTCCGGGTCGCTGGACGAGAGAAGCTGGCGCCGGAGCTCCTCCATGCACAGCTCGTCCTTGAGCGAAGACTTGGTCTCGCGGCGCCACGCCGAAATCTTGCGGCCGGTGGCACTACTCAAGTCGACCTTGGCCAGATACATCGCATTCTTGTAGCGGGCACGGAACTCCGACTCCAGACGGCCAATGACATCCTCCTTGTGAATGTCAATAAACGACTCGCGCAGCACCTTGCTCATGTCGTCAATGTCGCACGCGTGTGTCCAGAAGGAGTCGTGCACGGCGGCAAACTCCAGGCCCTGTTCGCTGCAGCGCAGAGCCGACAGCAACATGTGGCTGGCATCCAGCGAGTGGATAAAGTTGGGAGGGAAGGCCTGCAGTTGCTTCCGGCGGTCGACGGGGTCGTTGCGGTTGGGATCAGTGAGCACAATGTCCTGCAGACACGTGGAAATCGAACGGCTCGTGTTCTTGCGGTACGGCTGCGAAACCGGCAAACGCAGCGGCGTGGTCCACACAATGGTCGAGTTGAACTGGCTCTGCACGTCGTCGTGGAAGCCGGTGGCTCGGGACTTCTTCTTGCCCTTGCCGGCAATAGTGGACGGGTCGCGCGCAATAGTGGCAACCTGCTGAGCAGTCAGCGAGTTGCACACACGACCACCAACCTCGCCCAGCCACGACTGAATCTCGTGTGCACCACGGAACATAGTGCTCATGGCGCGGAAAATCTGCGCGGCAATGTACGACGCCAGAATGATGGGCGAGTAGCCTGTCTCCTCGTGGATGTTGGGGTAGTACGCATCAATTTGCTTGGCAACCTGCTTCTTGGCGCCTTGGAACGTCACACCGTACACGTTGGTCATGACCGTCTGCTTGACAACCTTACGCGTAATCTTGCCCTGCACAGACTTGGCAAACTCGTTGCCTTGCTGTGCTTCTTCGTCGACGATTTCGTTCACAAGGTTGGCCACGGCCGTGTACACATCGGCCGGCCGGTCACCAGGCTCCAGGTTGACCTGCTTAGCACCCCACATATCACCACCCAGCGCAGCATAGTGCTGAAGACCGTTGCAAGTACCATCCTGGTGAACAGGGAGATACGAGACATACTTGGCCGGATCCTCAGCTTCCAGCGCCGCAGTGAGCTCAAAGCAGGCCGCCAGCGTTTGCCAGGCATCTTCCGACTCCAGCCACCACCGCTTTCCACCAAGAGGGTTCCGAGCAGAATCCCGAATAGCTTCAATGTGCTCGTCAGCAAAAGCCTCTCGCTCATCCAGAGACGCCTTGTCATAACCTGCAACGTTGGCCAAGTGAATCTTCAGCCAGCGCAGACCAGTCAGGCCAAGCTCTTTGCCCTTGGCAAACTTCAAAGCACCTCTGACGTGATCAGCACCCATGTGGTTGAGGTACGTCGGCAGAGGGTAAGCACGGCCACGGAAATCAATGTTGTGCGGGAAGTAGAACGTCTGGTTGCGGTAGGCGCGAGCAATTTCAAGTTGAAAGTTGATGAAGCAACGGTTCGAGTGCAGACCCGCCTTTTCGTTCTCAATCATCTTGACGGTGCGGATCCAGATACGACGAGCCATCGTGTCGCTGGTATCTTCGGGCTCCGGGGGGGTCGGGAGATCGGGATACAGAGGAGGGAGGTTGGCAATCGCATCACCCGTGTTCCAGGCCTGGAGAATGACATCGAGCACCTCGGTGTTGACCTTCCAGGCAGTCCGGCCCAGAACATCCAGACCCTTGGACACCTGGTAGAGGTCGCCACGCTTGCTGGCAGCCTTGGCCAAAAGCTTTTGGTCGGGGTCGTTCTTGACACGAATAAGGTTGGCGCGGTATTCGAGATACGCGCCCTTGTCGTAGCGCTCCCAAGGCTTCGGGGGAACCAGCATGGGCAAGTGCTTAGCAAGGATGTCACCCTGGGGCTCCGACTTCATAATGTTGATGACCTCGGCGTTCGCAGTCACCATGCCGACCTTCTTACCCTTGCGCAGCTGCGTAGAGTGGCTAAAGGCGGGCTGGACCTGCTTAATGGTTTGTCCGGTGACAGGGTCTTTACGAATGGCCGTGACTCTGGCCGTGTCAAACAGGCAAGACAGGAGGAACGCGCCAACTCTAGCACGCATTGCAGGGCTCCATCCGGTCTCGGGCTTCTTAGCCTCAATGATCGGAGGCGGCGGGCTGTCCAGCTGGACCGGAACATCAAGAGCACCGGTAGCCTGTGAAACCTTGCGCTCGCGCTTGGTGCGGCGGAACTCACGCAGGGACTCGGACTCCTGCTTCTCTTTGATGTAGGCCTTGATATCCTCCTCGGCCAGCTTCGAAATGCTGTTGCACACGCTGATAATAGTGGCACCACGGTCGACACCCATAATGGAAATGCTGTTGATTGTGCCCATGATGGTTGTAGCGGCGATACGGGCAGGCGTCGACTGCAGGAGGAGCGTGCTGTAAGTACCGCGGTCCATGTCAGTCTTTTCCTTGACGGGCTTGGTGTCAATATTTTCCATGGCCTTAAACTCGACTGTCAGACGCTGCTCTAGGGCCTTGTGCCACTCAAACATGTTGGAAGACATGTTGTGGTGAGAAATTGACGTGTTGAGGCCAACCGTCAGGAGCTTCTTGTGCTCCTCGCGCCACCGGCGAACCGCAGCGTCAATAGAATTCTTCTCCATGCGGGCCTGAATCTCCAGTCGTTGCTCGTGAGTCAAGTCGGCAATTTTAAGTTGGTCGGGGACGTCCTGGAAAAAGGTAAGAGTCTCTTTAAGGAACTTGAGACCCAGACCCTTTTGCGGGGTCGCGAGAATTTCCGGGTAGGACTCGGACGGCGTAGTCGTAGCATTGGCAGCAGCACCTGACTCGGGAACATCGGTAGCAAGAGTATTCTCGGGGGCTTCGGCAGCGGCCGCGGTCGCAGAATCGGCTTCGGTCTCGGGCTCAAGCTCGGTCTCGGTTTCAGAGAAGTTGTAGCGGGGGCAGGACTTGGTGATGATGGCTAGATCCTGGGCAGAGAGAATCTCCTCCTGGCTCAGAACCTGGAGGCCGAGCTCACCGGGAACCATGTCCATGTAGCGGGTGACAAGTCTTTCAAGGCGGAGACCCTTGGCAGACAGAATAGACGCACGAAGCATGTATGCAATAGTCTCGGGGGTGTTGGGGAGACCAGCTTCGCGGATGTACAGCTCGTACCACTGGTGGAGAGCCTCAGTCTGTCTCAGGTTCGGAATGGCACGAAGCTGGTCAAGATTGGCCTTGAGAAACACATTGTGCATGTAGATCAAGGAAGGCTTGTGCATTTCGGGCATCTGGCCAAGACGTCTGAGAACAAGAGCCGCACGGTCAAATCTGTGCACCTGAATACAAGCATCAAACAGGGCAATCATATCTTCGGTATCCGTCGGCAAACTGTGCTTCTCTCCACGCTTTCTGTTAGCGGTAGGAATAAAGTCCTCTTCGGGCGTGAGCAGATTTGTGACATCAAACTGGGGAAGCTCAGTCAGCTTCTGATTAGAGCCGGGCATAGAGACAATGGGAGAGGCAGCCAGCGGGTCATAGATGTGGCTGCTGTCGACAGCAGTAGCAAGCGAGCGGGACGTTTGAGAGTTCGTCAGAGCGCTGGCGAGCTGCTGTCGACGCTGGCTGGCTTGGGCAGCACTGAGAGCAGGGGAAGGCGTAGACAGAGAAGAAGAGTATCTCAGCATCGCCGAGTTGCGGCTCCAGTGTTGCGGCATGCGCAGGGTCGAAGACCGCTGCACGGCCGCGCGGTGTGCCGGACGCAGAAGCATTATGCGGCGCTATATATGTATGATATCGATCGAGGTTCGACCGGTAAAAAAGCAATTCGAGGTATGGCTTGTGTCGGGGTTGACGGAGCAGAAAGAATCGTCCGAACAAGCGGTCTCTCTCGGTGAAGCTACAAGCAAACGGCTCAAATCACTTGCACGAGACGGCAAAGAAAAACAAACGAAATAAATAAATAAAAACAAAAGCAAGTCTATCATATATAGGCGACAAAATCGCTGCAAAAAAGACAAAATAGCATTTGCCGTTGTCTACGGTATTGTGACCGCAGATAATCACTTAAACAACGAGAAAGTGAAGCAAACAAAGAGCGAGGAACAGAAATCAAAAGAAGAAGAAAAAAAAAAGAACGAAGAGACTTTCGGTGGATTTCTAAATTACACAGCAAAGGAACAGCCGTCATTCGCTCATAGTTGCGGGATTGATGGCGGCCAAAAAGAAAAATAAAAGTTTTCTATTGCCTTACAAAAAATTGCATGGGTTTGCATAGAAACTTTGGTAGGCGGCGTCTCCACTAGCACCTGCGATAAGTGGATAAGTGGCGATAAGGCTGCGATAAGGTGGAATAGTGGGGCATTGAACATGGGTTGGTCGAAGTTTTTGAGACAGTATTTTTTTTTCAAAGAGGCATTGGCTGTCGGCACGTGATATCTAACACCAAAGCGCTTGACCAGGGTTTAAGCAAGCTTGACGTCAACCTTGTGAATTTTTGGCCGCAGGTTTCTGAAACTGGTTGTAGATTTCTCCCTTCTATTCACCTATTTCTAGACTCTTTTCCCAAGCTATGTTTTCACGATCAGCCCTACGAGTTGCCCGCTCTGCCGGCCCCCGCCAGCTGGCAGCCGTCGGCAATGCAGTGGCACGTCCCCTGCAGACGATGCCACTTCGATCCACGCTCAGCCGGGTCGGCAGCATGCCGGCGCACGTCCGCGCCTTTACCGAAGCAGCTCCTCCAACGTCGACTGTTTCGACCGAAGTTGCCACCGAGGCAACCGAAGAGCCTGCCGAGGCTGTGGAGCCAACCAAGGAGTTGGAAACCGAGATTGAGATGGAACTTATGGCTGAGGACGGCGCTAATGCCCCATCGAACCCCGATATGCCGTGGTACCTCGAAGTCGACCCGCCGATTCAGCCAGCAACACATCTCGGTACTGCGCCGCCCGAACTCCCTGCCGACTCTCCGGCTATCATGGAGCCCCTGCTCAAGTACGCCTTTGAAGACATGGGCCTCGACGACATGACCATCCTGGACCTACGCACCTTTGACCCTCCTCCTGCCCTCGGCCCCAGCCTGATCATGCTCTTTGGCACAGCCCGTAGCGAGCGCCATCTACACGTGGCATCAGCGCGCCTCGTGCGCTGGCTGCGCTACAACTACCACATGGAAGCCTCGGCCGACGGGCTAATTGGCGCCGGCGAACTGCGCACCAAGCTGCGCCGGCTGCGGCGCAAGGCCAAAATCATGGGCTCGGGCACGGTACTGCATCGCGGCGGCGACGACGGGATTTCCACGGGCTGGATCTGCGTCAACCTGGGCACGGTAGGCAACACGGTCTCAGAGGAACTGCGGGTTGACGACGCCGGCAAGATGAGCGGTTTCGGTGGGTCGACAGACGGCACGACCATTGTGCTGCAGGTCATGACGGAGAGCAGACGCGAGGAGCTGGATTTGGAGGGCCTGTGGACGCGCAGTCTGGAGGGAAACCGCAAGATGCGCGAGAAGTTGATGGCGCCCATGGACGGCCAGTATAAGCCGGCGATGCCAAATAACTGGGACAAGAAGCTGCGCCGCAAGCGCAAAAAGCAGCAGCAGCAAGAGCACAAGGCTCAAAATCAGGGCACAAAGGAATAAGGCCATCAGGTCTGTGTAAGATAGGGCAAAGGTGAGTGCAGCTGGAAGACGCTGCCTTGTACAATAACCAAGCAACTTGTATTATGACTTTCAAGACAAAATAAATTCGATTGCATTGTTCTACTAGCTCTACGTTTATTCTAAATCTTTGCTGAGGCTCCCATGACTTCTCTGAGCATAGGCGCAATCTGCTTCCGACTCAGTGCAGTATTCTGCTGCGCCCATGCCCGTCTATACCCCAAATCACCGCCATCAAACGCGCCATTGTTCCACTGCTGAAGGCCAACCTTGTCTTTAAAAAGAGCCTCAAAGTTTTTAACCACCGATGTGCCCTTTTCAGTGATGCCCCACAGCATCAACTGGCGTCCAAATGTTTCTCCGGCGACAATCGTCATCACCGCCATGACGTCTGTATTCTTCTCTATAGCCCAGTCCTTGACTGCCGCCACAAACACGTCTGGCTTGTTTTCTGCCTTTTCAAGCAGATGCTCAAAGCCCCGCGCCGATGCCGCCGTACCAAGAAGAACACCGCCGTCTGTCCACTCCTTGTAATCTTTGCGCAAAACATCCCGCAGTGACATCTGAGACAGGTCAGACTTAAACCTGCTGATTTCGTCAAAGTAGTTTGTCTGCACAAAATCTAGACCCAGCTTCTTGCCCAAAAGCTGAGCAGCGTGGACATCGTCGGGTGTAGTCTTTTCAGGAATCAGGAGGTTGCCCGTGTCAATGAGAATCGGCGCCAAAGCAAGTCGTGCCAATGCAGCATCGTTAGAAGCATCGGGGGCCATTTCTTTAGTCCATAAATTCCTGCACTCCTGAATGATGAGACTGGAACAGCTTCCAGACGTCTTGATCACGTACGGCAAAACTTTGTCTGGCAACTTGCCCTCGTTTACATGGTGATCAATGCAGCCTATCACCCGCGGCCTAAACCGCTCCAACGGGCCGGTCAGCGCATTATGGTCGACCAGAACCCATGCGGTCTCGGCCGGGTCAAGGCCTACGGGGAGATCGTCGAGCGTAATCAAATCGGAGGGCGTGAGATTTGCATGGCGCAGAACAGCGGTGAGTTCGGGACGGAGAGCGAGATCGGCGCGCGGTAAATTCGAGAGTGGGATGTGGAAGCACATGGGGGTGGCATTACTGCGGAGATAGGCATACGTAACAGCGCTGCAGATGGAGTCAAGATCTTTATACACGATATAACACGGCATTGAGGTTAGCATCTATCTATGCGTAGTTCTTGAGTATCAGGGTGGTAGTACCAGCGGACTCGTTGCCGACCACAAAGGTCAAGGGTCTGGCGGGGCTAGCCAAGACCTGGCGAGCCGACGTAAGAAACGTCTTGAGCGGCATGCTCTTGATAAGGGACATGGTGTAGGTAGTGAGTGTGGGTCGTCAGTTTGAAGGGCAAAACGGCCGGAGTTGGCTTAACGGCAGCTTGTATTTACCTTGACTTCTGTACACCGCCTTTGTATTCTGCCGTTTAAGAAAGATACGTCTCTCACCGCCTTTGGTCCCGCGGAAAACAAAGAGCTTATCAAGTTCACTTTATCGGCCTCTTTGGGTCCGGATTTGAGGATCCGGCTCTCGCAGCTGTAGAATTGATTAGAAAGAACGTAACCGTGTCTCTGAAAAAGCAAGCATGAAGATTGACGGAACGGGAAAAAACGTGGTACAATCCCTCTCAGATGGCATTCTGAGCGACGTCACAAAGCAATACAAATAACGTTTAAAACTTTATTATGACAAGAATTAAAACAAATGTGGTGATGCCCAGACCCGGTGACGGACCAAGGAAGGAGTTATCTGGTATCTAGGAAGGAGTCCGCCATTATCTGCTCCGGCAGGGCAATCGCGCGATCCGCCCAGGAAGGTGCGGTAGCTTCCCTGCCGAGGGGAACAGAATGAGTAATTGCACGCACCTACTTACTCACTGTAGCTTATGAGCAGAAAAGCACTCTGGTTATTTTTATATAAGGGTCTGTTCATTCTTCACGACAATTTCATTTCTTATCTTTTCTTTTCTTTCCTTTTGCTTCTTTTCTTTTTCTTTTCTTTTGCTACTATTCATTTACTTCAATTTATTTGTTCCGTGATACTCCTTGCTGCGTGTTTTCTTTCGCTCTTACCTGTTACTCTCATATTCAATCCCACATATCCCAACCATGGCACCCATCCGCTTAGCCATTATCGAGGCCGACACGCCCATGCCCAAGACCAACGTCCGCAGCGGCGGCTACTTTGGCGTCTTCAGCGAACTTTTTGCCACCGCCACCGCACCCGCTGCTCTCGCCTCTGAGCTAACCCTAACCCGCTTCAATGCCCACGACGACCCCGACACGTACCCCTCGCTGGACGACATTGACGGCATGCTGATTACCGGCTCTAAGCACAACGCCATGGACGACGATGCCTGGATCGTCAAGCTGGTGGAGTTTACTCGCTCGGCGCTGGAGCTCGGCATCAAGGTTGTTGGCGTGTGCTTTGGACACCAGATTGTCGGCCGGGCGCTGGGCGTGCCGGTGCAGCGTAGCGATAAGGGCTGGGAAATTTCGGTGCTGGAGATTGAGCTCACGGAGGAGGGCAAGAAGATCTTCCAGCAGGACAAGATGGTGCGTTATTTTCATAAATGGAAAAGGAAAAGAGGGCTTGTGTCTAACCCTAGAATAGAGCATCTTCCAAATGCATCGCGACTTTGTCGCCGACACGCCCAAGGACGCCATCCTGCTCGCCAAGACTGGTCTATGTCCGAACCAGGGCTTCTACATTCCCGGCAAATGCATCACGGTCCAGGGCCATCCCGAGTTCACATCTCTGATTGTCACGGAAGTCGTCAACACCCGCCATGAGATGGGCGTCTTTGATAAGCCCATGTACGAGGATGCCATGGCACGTATCAACAACCACCACGACGGTGTGGCTATTGCACAGGCGTTTATTCGCTTCCTCAAGAGCGAGTAAAGGACAAATTGTGTGTTTGCGGAAAATGTAACAATCATTGAAGAAGATGTATCTATGTATATGATAATATAAAGAATATAAGGGTATATATATCATCTAAACGGACAATGCCAATGTGTGGCGGCCGAATCTGGAATAAAGGTAATGGGCCGGAAAAAAAAAGAAAAAGAAAAAAACGCTTGTAGTAATCCCTCCCATCAATAATATGTAAACACGAAAAATGTAAATGTAAATCCCAAGCGCCAAACATGAAGAAGAAAAACAAAAGGAACAAAAAAAAGAAATAATACATCACAGACCCATCCTAAACGAGGTCTTTGTCCAGAGTCGACTGCGGCGCCTCCACCTCGCCACTATCGTGAAGGTCCCACCAATTCTTGGGTTTTGAAGCCGCCTCGTCGTGCAGTCTCTGCACCGCCGCCTTGCGGTCGTCAATCTCGCGGAGTCTGCGCCGTCTGGCAATCTTGCCATCAATCAGCATCTCCTCTCTGCTGCGTCCGACAGCCTGCTGACTCTGGTCTCTGCCCCACCAGTAATTTTTGGCCTTTTCCTGCCACGGCTTCTCGCGAGCCAGAAACAGACCCGCGTCAATGGCGCCCTGCATGCACAGACTGGCCATGCTTGCAACCACGAGGGCATACGGCGCCGTCGGCTGGTCCTTGGGTGACCCGTTACCGTTCTTGTGGCCGTCGCTAAGCCGCATTATACTGCAAATGAACGGCAGCAACCAGATGCCAATGTACACAATGGGGTAGATGAACATCAGACGCAACTGGCGGAACACTCGGGTGCGCGTCTTGGCAATGTCGGCGTCGGTGCGCACGCCGAAAGCAGGGATTTCCTCGCCCGGCGTGTCCATGTACGTCGACGAAGAACTGCAGGAGCCGCGAGCAGCACGCAGCGCCGTGCTAATGGCCTGGGTGAACGACTGACCGCGGGGAGCCATGTCAATCGAGGGGTGGCGCGGCTGGATGGGCGAAATGCCTGGCCGCTTGGGGATCCCGGCCGGCGTAGGGGGCTTCGCGTCGGGCGAAAGACAAAGGAGAGGCGAGGGGAGAGGCGAGAGGTTGACAGGCGAAGGCGGGGGAACTGCAGCTGCTGCAGCCAAAAATGACTTTTCTTCTTCAGGCTGCGATGCAGAGAGCAGGGGCTCAATGTTACCCTCGGGGCCCATGACAACAAGCTCTGGGGCAACAGGCTCGGGGTCCGAGTTGATCCGCATGCGATACGCTCCCTTGGATGCCGGTCTGTCGTTAAAGTCGGGCATTTTCCAGCGGATGACTTGGCTGGCCCGTTGCGAAATGCTCTTGGACGTTGACCGCTTGTGAAAGGGGTTCGAAAAAGTGACACTGGAGCGCGCCTCCTTCTGGGACTCTTTCCAGGCCTCTTTGGTCTGGTTGACAGACGCAATGCTGGCATCCGAGTTGGCACGAGACTGGACAAGGGGCGTGTTGGGAATAAGGCCATGGTAGGCAATTGGCGGTAGAGGGCGCACCGCGTCGAGCTGGTAGGAGCCAAGACTTGAAACCTGGGAAAGAAAGGCAGCTTTGGCATGGTGGTGGCGGAAGCTGGTCTTCTCATACGTGCGCATCACTCCACGAACATAGGCGTAAATGAAGAAGTAAAAGGCAAAGATGCCCAAGAATGTAAAGAATCTGGGGATCCAACTAAGGAGGAGACTCGGCCAAATAGGGTTCGAAGGCAGGTAGCAAAACTCCCCAATGTTGACATACCCATACGGTTGGTTGATGAAGGCTAATGAAGCCATGACAGTGGGAATCATGACAAATGCCGAGTACGCATAGTAGCGGCTCTGGTAAATGCCATTGGAGGGTCCACCAGTGACGACCGGGTTAAGAACAGAAATAAAGGCATGGATTGCAATAAGCAAGACAGCAATGTCAGAAGCTTCAATGCCAACCGCAAGAAAGAATCCATTCGTCTGACACAATGCAGATTCGGACTGGATAGGCCCCCATATCAAACTGACAAAAGGAAAGATGAAGAAACAAAGTGCCTTGAGGGCATCACTCATAATCAAAAGCATAATAAGACTATTTGCTGTTAGCATTGAAAACAAGAACAAGACTATTATAGAAACATACTCATGTCTGAATCCTCGTCTGGATCTGATGAATAGGTACAATGCTATGGTGGTGACCACTACACTGATACCCGATAGCACTATTGTAGTAATCTGCAGGGTCAAGTCGTGGGATACCTCTTGCTTGGTCATATAGGCGTCTCCCGGACCCCGTTTCAAGACCGAGCCATTTGGACTCATCCCAAAATGGTCATTCATGTTGTGGTCGTTGGGATGTGGGACTCAACACGGAATACAAGACTCAAAGTGTCATGAAGGTCGAATTAACATGTTGCGGCGTGTATATTTTTGCGCTGTGGAATAGAAAATGTTGCTGAAAATCCTCAATTCGTACGCAAACAATACAGAGCGATATACAAAATGGAGGGGTGCAATATCTTTATGCTGCTGTGTTGTTGTCAACTTGCGACAGGAGAGTTGATGCGGTGCTGCAATTTGCTTGGCTGTGTATGTATTTTTGTATAACGGCGAAGGTGGTGTATTAAATTCGTGACGTCGTCAGGAACCGCCCTGAGTGCACAGAGACCTTCGTCTAAAGATAGAAACCTGCGAGTCTAAGTGGAAACGTGAGAGTATAGAACACAGCTCGTGTAAGTCGCAAAAATATGCAGTGTATCGGATGGAAAAAAAAAAACGTTGCAAGAACAAAACAAAAAAGTAACCAAGAGAAAGAAAAACAAAAAAGAAAATGTACGAGGAGACCCAGTTCGATGGGTATGATGTTCCTTTTGTCTTTCGCTTCCAGGCAATACAAACGCTTGAACTTGCCTTGCCACCGCAAGAAAAAGAAAATAACAAGCTGGGAAATTTCAGGCAACGGGGGGGGAAACTCTAGCAAGACGATGATCTACCCAGCACAGCAAGCATGATTATGAGTTCTAGTCCTAGATTCTGGGACGGGTCGGACAGGGGCCCCAAAGACTGGGATCTTGGTATAATACTAGCCGGGATGACTTCTTAGGGTAAGGATTCCGGGAAGCCCAAGAGAAAATAAGTTGTAGGCTTTATACTCGAGCCGTGATGAGGGTAACCTTAAGAAACAGGGGTAGGACTTGAGGGGAAGTTCTACGAGTTAATCCAGAAGCAGGGCACAGCGGGAGCAAAGAGAAAACAAAGTCGAGTAACAGAGTGAAAATCACCAGCAAAATACACAGACCAATTCTTCGGTAGGCTTTGGCCAGTCGCAATTTTCGTCCTCAGGTACTTGGCGTGTTGGCCAGCTGCTAAAACAGATTTCCGGGACAGAAAAAGAAGGGAGGCCAAAGGCAGTAAAGAAGATAAAGAGAGAAGAAGAAACAAAAAATAGAAAGTAATATCACCAATCGGTAGTCGTTTACATCGGCAGAGAAAGTGCAATGTACTGGTGCTTGGTGGAGACGAATTGTTTTTATGGTTTTCCGCGCAACACAAAGCCACACCGAGAACCAAAGTTTGTCGTTGTTACGAGGGCGAGCGGGCCACTTGAAATAGTGAGAGACGTCGACACGGCTTGCGGCATCGATGAAGCGGAATGGCCCAAAGAGCTGCTGCAAATGAGGCGTGAGCTGAAAGCGAGTACGAAGTAGAATGTACTGTTATTCCCGCATGTATATTTCCTGGTGTAAACGGACGATGTATTGCATAAATGCAAACGCACAATATGCAAAAAGTCCCTTCTTCACAGAATGGTTGCTTTTTAAAGTGCCCATTCTGCAGTAAAAGGGCATAACAGACCAGCGTTGGCCAATCTCCGTGTAGGCCAAGACAAACAACGGCATCAAACGCTAATATCAACTGTGATATTGAGCAACAAACGTATCGAAGGGAGGCGAGTAAGAGGCCGTTTGCCATGTCATTTTGCAAGCACAAGTTGTCATGGGACAGTACAGTGAATGGCAGAAACGAGTCAAAATAATGGTGGGAATGTCTGCGGCACAAATTACCGGCACTTTGTTAGCTCTTCATGCATACTCGCACCCTATCCAGGGCATTGGAACTTATTCTCTCCATCATCTCATCTTGCTCTTCTTTTCTCCTGCCTCGTGTGAGGTCGTATTTGTTCCAGGGTAGAGGACAACTTCGTACGCAACTTCAGCGACCGAGTTAAAGTGCTTAGCAAGGTCCTTGAGCCAATCAGCACGCACGGGATTTTTCGATTTTTTTTGTCACTAGGTTTTTCTCGTTTGATGCTAAATTGGGCTAGGAGGCTTGCTTTGAGACAAAAGAGCTTGACCAGAATAAGAACAAACAATAGAGAACCGTGCTGTGTAGAGAAAATGAGACAGAAAATGGAGCCCGTCAAGGCAAGGCGGAAGCCCGACCGAGATTGAGAAAAGATGGATTGAAAACAATAAACCTGACAAAAACTTGCACAACTCAGAAATTAGAGGACAAAAGCGAGAAACACAAAGGAAGATGACCCTCAAGCTCGCGGAACGAAAAGAAAAAATTTCTCTTCATTTCCAATGCGGTGAGTGAGGCAGCCATTTCTCAGCTTCTGGTAGAACCGGCCGACAGCAAACGGAAGCTACTGCAGCCGGCTCCACAGCACTTTCCCGGCGTTTGCAAAACTTGGATCACCGCCAGTTTTACTCGGTCAATTCTCTTTGGATACGCGACTAAACATTACCAAAAGACCAAAAGTCGGTACGTCTTCGCTTGGCTCAGGATGTTTCACACCAGTGCTTCTTGTTGTTTTGCCGGGTTGTTTATCGCGTGCCGCCAGGTTTGACTGTCGGTTCGCGGCAGCTTAGCTGGTGATAAGGGGGTGCTATGTGTTCTGTGCTCTGTTCTGTGCTCTATTCTGTGTTCTGTTCTGTAGACTTTACCTTTACTTTGAATTAGCAGTACCGGCACTACTAGTAGTATTCCCACGAACTGGTCGAAAGATTCTATTCCGTTCTCTGCAGGTACCCAGAAGCAAGTACTTCAAGCAATCAAGCAAGTAAGTACAACCACTGAAACAAGCTCAAAATAGGGGATGCAGACCCCGTTAGCCCAATAGCCCTGCCCGCTACAGGGCTTCCCTGGTGATCTTTCGCCCTGGGCAGGGCAGACCAGCAGGCCGTTACAACAGGGTTGGCAGCGTCTTAGCTGTCTGCGAGGAAGCAACCCAACCGCTAGAAGCCTCAACAAGTCCCAACACACTGGATTTGCTCGCCAGGCTGAGGCTGCCAAAAGGTAGATTGCAGTTCCCCTATTTGGCATTTCACGGCAGTATATCGATGAATTCTTCAGTTGTGGGACTTTTGCCGAGCAATTTATCTTCAGAACTTTTACAATTCCTCTCTTTTTATTTTTCTTGCTATTGTTTTCAGGGCCATCTTTTCCAGCTTCAAATTCAACACGGTCGTCGCATAGGCCTTTCAGTGTAGTTCCTCTTTGGGTAAATAGCACAATAAAACATGGAGACGTGCCGCTGGCCGCTAATTACAGGTCCCATCTTCCAGTGACTTGGCCGCTGTATTTCATGCCACAGAAGCGCAGATTAAGTGGGCTTTTTGCATGTCAATATATCGACTGCACCAAACGGGAGTGTTTGCACTGGTCTTGTTTCCAGATTATGTCCTATTCTGCTTTGCCAGCAGGCTGCTCTCTTGCGTTGGTTTTATGAATTCCTCATAGTTCTACTATCTCGAATTTTACTCTAATTACTCGTCTAGTAGCCGTGATCTGCAGAATCTCCTCGTCATAATCCCTTTGGTCTTTTCTCCCTCTTGTTTACCAAGAAAATACTGACGCTACGAGGGTCTAGCACGAGGCTACCCGCCCTTAACTCACTTCTTATTACGTACTTTACAAGGACCAGTCTCCTTATTTCTGCCCGTTGCCTTGGTCTGCTTCCGCGCTTATCCCTCTTCTCTGGTTTCTTCTAGCACAACTTGGACGGGCGCAGTGTATGTGTATCGTATCCCCCTCTCCTATCGCTGATCTGTAACCAGAGTGCAAATTTGCATTGGTCCTTTATACAAAAAAAAAAAAACTGTATATTGAGCCGCACTCGATGTAATCTCTGCACTGCCTGCCGTAGACACTACTTTTGTGAAGGCTTCCAAGATTTAGATCTTGTGTTTTTTAGTCTGCGAAGATTCTTCTTCTCATCTCAAGATAAGCTGATGAAACTTGCAGGCTTCCATAGTAGAGCTGTTATTAGAAAGCTGGAAGCGAAGATGCCACCAACTCGCTCAGGTGCTCCAGCTCTTTGTGAGCCTGTGAAATGAGGCCCTGTCTGCAAGTAACCGTCAAAGATGGCGTCTCGTTTATGCGCGACTTTTGGCACGCTAAACCAAGTGATCAGCAGTGCCGCAAAAGCTTCAAGTTCCATGTCGCGCCGGTAGCCAAGGACTTGTTGTGCTGCAATGCTAACAATACCCTGATAGCGTACCAAGTCCATCGGTAGTACTAGTACCAGGATGATATTATTTACAATGGTCCAGTACAACAATGATTTGCGATGGATCTGTGCAGACACTAGACCCGTCCTCCTTTATGCGTCACTTAATACTCTGCACGACACGGTCCGTCACTAGTATCTGTGCATAATTCTTTAAGCTTTCCAGAAGACTCCACTCAATCTCGAGGTCTACGCGGATGAGTAAAGAGCTCTGGGAGCCTCTGTGCTGTAATTTCGGTCCTAACTAGTAGTACAACACAGCACGACAATGGTACCCAACAGGCTGGTTATAGCCAACGAAAGCCTTATCTGGACCTATCTTAATGGTAATGATTTGCAGACTTGACTTTGCTAGTAATTTCCAAAGATCCACTGGCGCTTTCGGACCAGTTAGCAAAAGAACAGACTTTGCGACTTTGCTTGGGCTTCCGCCTTAACCAGGCGTATATGGCTAAACCCCTTGCGGCTGGTATCTACAAAGTAGAGAAATGGGCGACCGAGTTACATTGATGATACCACTGTGCGCCGTAGTAAAAGACTTCATGCTGGTAGTACTAGTACTTGGTAGAGTAGGCTAAAAAATCTTTATGTCGGAATAGTTCTTGTGATGAGATGTGAAGAATCGAACACAGCTCGTCACATCTCAAAGTATAGCGTAGAAAAAGTATAGCGTAGAAATCTGAGTGCTGAAGAAAGTGAGAAAAGGAATAAAAGGATTCATATCACAAGACCTCAAATCTTTTATCCTGGTCCGGCATGCATTCCGCAAGGCCGGCTATTAAGCCCTGGTCATGGGTAAGAATGAAAGTGAGATTACAGAAATTAATCATTAAAGTTATTACAGAGTACTAGGGAATCAGCACTCAGACTATACCATTGATAGGGTTATCAATACATAACAACCCTATTGTATGAGTCTTATCGATAACAAATCTCACCGCCAAAAAATACAATGCGGCAGAAAAAGTTTGGCCCCACGATCGGCTATTATTTCGACGCCCAAAACAACGACGGAAACTTAGCTTGAATTTGTTTGGCCTCAGTTGCACGCCGACAATCCATTATCATCTAATCGTTTCAATATCTCGACTCGATCATCAGCCGAAATCATGGGCAAGAACAGCCAAAAGCCTGACGGCGAGTCGTCGCGCATTCAGGATCCTCGATTTGCCAGCTTCGAGACCGATCCGCGCTTCCGCCTTCCGTCCAAGAAGAACACCAAGACGAAGCTCGACAAGCGTTTCTCGCGCATGCTGGTAGACGACGACTTCACTACTGCTGCCAAGGTTGACAGATACGGTCGCAAGCTCTCGGGCGATAAGAAGAAGAAGGCTCTGGAGCGGCTGTACGAGAAGGAGGATGAGGAGGAGGAGAAAGAGAAAGAGAAGGAGAAGGAGGAGGAGGATGAGGAAGACGAGGAAGACGAGGACGAGGACGAGGGCGAGGATGAAGAGAAAACCAAAGACGAAGCTCTCGACGACGACGAAGAAATCGAGCGTGAACTGCGCTCAGTCACTGCCAGATACGACCCCGCCAGAGATGGTGGCTTCTCTTCTTCCGACGAGGACGACTCCGATGACGATATCAACGAGGATGACGAGACGGCCATCAAGGGCTCTATGCAACGTCTTGCTGACGAGCAGGCCGAGGTTGAGGAGGGCGAAGTCACGCGCCGTGTGGCCATTGTCAACCTGGACTGGGACTACGTTAAGGCTGCCGACCTGATGGCCCTGTTCACTAGCTTCTTGCCGGCCAAGAGCGTCGGAAAGGTGCTTCGCGTGTCTGTTTTTCCCAGCGAGTTTGGCAAGGAGCGCATGCAGCGCGAAGAGCTCGAGGGACCGCCCAAGGAGATTTTCAAGGCGGCGCCTAAGATCGACGACATCAACGACAAGAAGGACAGCGCCGACGATGAGGAGCTCGACAGCGATGTCGAGGACGAGAAGATTAAGCAGGAGCTGCTCAAAGAAGCCACTGACCAGGACTTTGACAGCGATGCACTGCGCGGCTACCAGCTTGATCGCCTGCGCTACTTTTACGGCGTCATGGAGTGCTCTGATGCCGCCACGGCCAAGGCGCTATACGACCAGACCGATGGCACCGAATATCTCTCGTCCTCCAACTTTCTCGATCTACGCTTCATCCCCGACGACGTGACGTTTGACGACGAGCCGCGCGACACTGTCACCAAGGTGCCCAAAGGCTACAAGCCCGTCGAGTTTGTCACCAACGCCCTGCAGAGCTCCAAGGTCAAGCTGACCTGGGACATGCACCCGGAGGAGGCCAAGCGCAAGGAGTCAATGCGCAAGGCGTTTAGCGGTAGCCGCGACGACATTGAAGAAAACGATCTGCGCGCTTACCTGGCTAGCGAGGGGTCTGACTCGGAATACGACTCCGAGGTCGAGGAGGTTGTTGAAGCCACTGACAGCGTGCCGGCTGGCGCCGACGGCGAGGCTGACAACGAGCCGAAGCTGAGCAAGAAGGAGCTTGCGCGGAGGAAAATGCGCGAGGCTCTGGGACTGGGCGCTGAGCCCAAGGCGCGCAAGAGTGATAGCGGCCCCGTCGGCGACATGCAAATCACGTTTACATCGGCGCTGAGCGAGAAGGAGGCCAAGAAGGAGCCGGGCGAGAATGAGACCACGCTGGAAAAGTACGTGCGCAAGGAGAAGGAGCGCAAGGAGAAGAAGCGCGCAAAGGTCAAGGCCAACCGTGGGGAAGATGAGGCCGAAGCCGAGGTGCAAGACGGCTCGGATGTTGAGATGGTCTTTGGCGGCGGCGACGGCGACGATATGGGCTTTGACGACCCGTTCTTCACGACCGAAGACCCGTCGGGCCCCGCGCCGCCGTCTAAGACGGCCAAGCGCAAGGAGGACCGGACCAAGAAGCGGGCTGAGCGCGAAGCCAAGGAAGCCTTGCTGGCTGCCGAGAAGAAGAAGCTGGCGGCAGTCATGGCCGAGGACGACGCGGAGAAGATTGGCCGTGCCGAGCACCTCGACCATTTTGACATGGCGGACATCCGCAAGGCAGAGCGCGCCACAGCCAAGGGCAAGAAGGGCCGCAAGGCGAAGCGCGCTACGGCCAAGGGCGCCGACGATGGCGAGATGGCGCTGCAGACGGACTATGCGGTGCCGGTGGACGATGCGCGCTTCGGCGCCGTGTTTACGCAGCATGAGTTTGCGATTGACCCGTCGAATCCCAAATTCTCGGGCACGCAGGCCATGAAGACGCTGCTGGAGGAGGGCCGCAAGAAGCGCAAGGTGGCTGATGATGAGGACGGCGAGCGGCGCAAGAAGAAAAAGACGGACGTGGCTGGGGCTGAGGGCAGTGATTTGAAGGGGCTTGTGGAGTCGGTGAAGCGCAAGGTGAAGAAGAACTAGGATTTAAAAATTGTGTTTTCTTTTTTTTTCTGTGGGATATGGCGTTTGGGAGTGCTTGGTTCAGCTGGTTGTAATTTATATATGAGAAAAACGTGTCATTATAGTATGTATATACAGGCTATTTAAACAAGAGACAAACAAGAGACAAACAAGAAGAAACAGAGCCGAACAAGAAGAAACAAAGCCGAACAAAGAAGCCGAACAAAAGATGCCATGAAACCCAAAATGCTTTCAACGACCAAACTAACCCCACGTACCACCGCCGCCCGTCCGCCCGCCACGCTTCTGTGCACTGAGCCGCCAATCGTCCTCGCCGACAAACTTGTTGTACAGCGGCTGAATGCGCTCGGCCTTTTTGCGCTTCGACAAGCGATCCGTCGGCGCCACACGGAACACGGTCGGCGCCGCCTCGACCAGCCACTTGGGCTCAATGGCCGTCGTGCAGTGCATGTACTCCTTGGTCGTCAGCACAAGCGTATGGTAAATCACCCACTCGGCCTGCTTTCCAAACAGCGCCGATGACGGGTGCAGTGACACGGGCGTGCTCTCCATCAGCGTCTTGTAGCCCTCCTGCGGATCCTTGCGCGCGGCGTTGCGGAAGAAGCCGGCGCACAGGGCCTGGCGCACTTTTTGTGTCTCGCGGCCGCACGACATGACGGGGTGGCGGTAGCGTTCCATGATCTTGGCAATCTGGTCGCGCACATCCTTGGCGCGCTTCATGCTGCGGGCCTGGATGAAGTTTTCAAAGCACCATGGCGCCGAGTAGCCGTTGCGCTTCCAGCTGTTGTACACGTTGAGCAGCGTCAGGTGGTCGCCGTGCGGGTCGTGGAACTTGGCTTTTTTCTGGTCGGCCTGTGTCTGTTTTTCCTTGGGCCGGTAAAACACGTTGGGAAGGTTGAGCATGGCAACGATGCTGAGCATTTCGTCCGAACAGCTCATGTCGACGGCGGCAATAAGCACCTTGGCGAGCGACGGCTCCATGGGGAAGTCGGCCATCTTGCGGCCCAGACGCGTCAAGAGACCCTCGTCGTCGAGTGCCGCCAGGGCGTAGAGTTCGTCGAGCGCCGTTAGCAGAGTGTTGATGGGCGGCGGGTCCATAAAGTCAAAGTGAATCAGGTCGTTGATGCCCATGGCCTTGAGCATGAGAATTGTGTTTGACAGGTTCTGGCGCTGGATTTCGGGGATCGTGGTCGGCAGCATTTCCGTCTGGTATGCCGCCTCGGTATACAGCCGGAAGCATTTGCCTGGGCCTGTTCTGCCGGCACGACCCGATCTCTGGTTGGCCTGGGCCTGCGAAATTGGCGTCACCACCAGCGAGTCCATGCCCAGCTTGGGATCGTAGGCGTTTTGCTTGACGAAGCCGGGATCGATGACGTAGAAAATCTCGTCAATGGTAATCGACGTCTCGGCAATGTTGGTGGCAATGACGACTTTGCGGCTTCCGGGCGGCGCCGGCTCGAAAATCCGGCTCTGCATTTCACTCGGAAGCGCCGAGTACACGGGCAGAATAACGAGTTCCGGCACGCCGGGCCCCAGAGCCTTCATGCGCTCAAACAGAATCTCGCATGCCGTGTCGATTTCCTCCTGGCCAGTCAAGAACAGCAGAATGTCGCCCTTGGGCTCCGACAGGTGGATTTGCATGACAGTCAGCAGAGCAGCCTCCATGTAGTCGCTTTCCGGCTCGCGCGAGTAGAGTACCTCGACCGGGAAGGTCCGACCGGGAATCGTAAAGATGGGGCACTCGTTAAAGTACGACGAGAACTTGTCGGCATCCAGAGTGGCTGACGTCACAATGATTTTCAGGTCGGGACGCTTTTTGATTGCCTTCTTCAGCAGGGCAAACAGCACATCCGTGGCAATCGTGCGCTCATGGGCCTCGTCGAGCATAATCACCGAATAGCGCTTGAGCTCCTGGTCCATGAGAATCTCTCTCTGAAGCATACCGTCTGTCATGTACTTGATGCGCGTGGCCGGACTGCTGCAGTCTTCAAAACGGATTGTGTAGCCAACCTCTTCGCCCAGCTTGCAGCCCACTTCTTCAGCCACACGCTTTGCCACCGACATGGCAGCCACACGACGCGGCTGCGTACAGCCGACGATGCCGTTATCGGCAAATCCCGCCTCGGCCAGGTACTGTGTCAGCTGTGTCGTCTTGCCCGATCCCGTCTCACCCACCACAATCAAGATCTGGTTCTCTTTGACGGCATCAATTAGCTGTTTCCGGAAGTGGTACACGGGGAGCGACTCGCGCTGCTGCTTGATGCTCATGTTGGTGCGTTTGCCCAGCGTCTCGTTCTTGGGCTGCACCACCTTGCGCCACTCGGGCACCGTATCGGGCTTGGCCACCTGCGAAGCCACTGCCTTGAGCTCACTGGCAAACTGGCGCTTGTCTGGATCGGCCATTGGGTCATTCCACTGCGCCGACAGATCCATCTTGGACCGTTCCACTTGAGTTGCCGCTTCGTTTTCCTGTTGCCGAATCTCCTTGCGGTCGCGCACCAGCGCCGATCCGGTGACGGCAGCTCTGTTCATTGAGCCATCGGGAGCCTTGACGACTCTGATTGGCGATAGCTCCAGCGACTGCTTGGTCTGGCCCGTCAGGAACGGAGGCTCTTCCTCGCGCACTTCGATATCGACGTCTTCTTCCAGTACCATCTCGCCGTCGCCGCGCAGAGTGGCGTGGTAGTCTTCTTCGAGGTCGGGGAAGTCTGACGCCTTGGCAACGCCTGATGCAATCAGTTGCCGAATCTCCCAGCGCTCGGGTGACGTCATGCGCTTCTTGTGGCGCGGTCCTGGAGCATTCGAAGCCGCCGGCATGTTCATGGGCATCAGCGTATCGCCGCGGATGCGCCCACCAAGAGGAGCCATGTTGGGGCCAGAGCCAAACGCTTCCGGCTGCGTGCTGTCCATTCCCGTTTCTTGGTCGATATCCTTGAGCGACAGACCAACACGACGCGGCGGTTCGTAGCTGACAACTTTGACCTTGACCGGTTGGCCGACAGTCAAGACTTCTGACGGGTGGTTGATGCGCTGGTTCGACACCAGCTGCGACACGTGCACCATGCCGTCGACATTTCCACGCACGCCATGGAGGTTGACAAACGCGCCAAAGTCTTTCATGCCCGTGACGTGGCCGTCGTAAATGTTGCCCACCACTGGCGCATCGTCCAAGGCTTTGCGATCGCTGCGGTCGCGCGAGCGGGATGACGACCGGTGTCTCCGCTTTCTGCCGCGATCTCTGTCAGCATCTCTTGAGCGGGAGCGTTGACGCTCTTTGTATCTCCGTCTGTCGTCTCTGTCGCGGCTTCGGTCTCGTTTTCGGTCTCGGTCTCGGTCGCGGGAGCGGTCGCGGTGGCGGTAGTCGGGACTTTTTGATCGTTTTCTGCTCGAAATGGCCGGTGCTGCTTTTGAGCCTTTGGACTTGGCTCCAAGACTCTCCAGCATGGCAAAAGTGTTGTCGATGGGGTCTTCACTCTTGATCGGCACTTCCGAGTCGGGTAGCGCCAGTCCGCGAAACACTTGCGCCTTTTCTTCGGCACTTTTTTCGGTTTTGATCGGGGCCGCAATGCCATTAGCCCGGCGGTTTTTGAGCTTTGGATGCATGGCACACACCAGACGGTCGACACTTTCAATTAGACTGGGCGGGAAATCGGCGCCCATCGAGGCAATCCGCTGCTTAAACGCCTTGAAGTCGTCACATTCGACCCGTTGAGCAATGATGAACTCAGCCAGTGTCTTATCGTTGACACCCACATGGTTGTTGATTTCCGACTGCACTTTGGACACCAACGAAAGCAGCTCGAGCTGCAAAAGGTCGTCCATTGTGTGCAGATTGTTGAGTTGTGGCAGCAGAAACGTCGGTTATTGTTGGTGTAAAAAAAAAAAAAAGCAAAGAACATTTTTTTTGGTGGCGGTTTGCGAAAATGCGCAGGCAAGGCTGCTAAATTTTTAACAAGGCTGAAAACCCCGTCGCCAACTTCAGTCACATGCAACAACAACAAAAAAAAAAAAAAGGCAACGACGTCTGCAAAAACACCAGGCTTACTAAGCGCACAAGTGTCTGCAGTTTAACCAGGGAAAGAGCATTCAAGAGTGAATAAAATTTTATCTCCTTTGAAGTTCGCTTTAATATATCTTGCATTTGCTCTCGTCTTGCTCCTAATATCCTTGCTTTCTCGGTTTTATCTGCACCGCTGTATTAGTTGATATATTTGCCCTTTGCATTTACTAGATTGCCCTCTGTCTCTACTAGATTTTCCTGTCACACACACCTACCGATCAGCCTCTAAAATGTCGATTCCTGGTCTCGGCCATATCCCTGACGATGTATGTCACATACTACTTCACCTACTACCACCGCTATTTCCATGTACTGACAATTTAGTAGGCGCCCGTCGTAACCAACCGCACAATCAAGCTCTCGTCATACTGGGAATGGAGATTCGAGGCCGGGTTCAGCTCCGAAATTGCCATCCGCCTTACCAGCGGCACCGCCGAAAAGGACGGCACAGAGCTTGCGCAGAACCAAGTCTACCGATTCACCGGCATCAAGTCCAAGATCTTTACATGGACTGGCTGCGAGCTAGAGGTGGATGGCGCCTGTCTGGATGAATTCGTGGAAGAGTATACCAGTATCGTCGACACGCCAATGAACTCGTATATGAACCTACACTACAAACTCACGGCCATCCGCACAAACGCTCGCCGAGAAGGCGCCAAGGGCCCGCGCATCATGGTTGTCGGCCCACCAAACTCGGGAAAGACCACGCTCGTTAGAACTCTCACAGCCTACGCCACGCGCTGCGAAGAACAGCCACTAGTCGTCAACCTGGACCCCAAGGAGGGCATGCTTTCAGTACCGGGAACCCTGAGCTCCAGTGTCTTTGCTAGCGTCATGGACATTGAGTCGCCCGACGGCTGGGGCAGCAGCCCGAGTAGCGGGCCCAGCGTGGTGCCCGTGAAGCTTCCAGTGGTATTTTACTACGGCCATAGCACACCCGAGCAGGACCCAACCACATACAAGAACCTCGTGAGCAACATGGCTGGAGTGGTTACGGACCGGTTCAGCGAAGATGCAGATGTCCGGAGTGCAGGTCTATTGATTGATACGCCTGCCGTGAATGGCCAGGACAAGGCGGGAATTGAATTCTTAGCCCATATTGCCGAAGAGTATTCAGGTATGCATTCTCGACTGTGTTATCTTTGCTGCATGTCTACCTGACTTTATATTCTAACTGCTTCTAGTCAACATCATCATTGTTTTGGATAGCTCGCAACGCCTGCATTCCGAACTCTCAAAACGATTCAAGAACGCAACAAGCAGTCTGGGCGAAGCTGTCACCACCGTCCTTCTCGACAAATCTAGTGGTGTCGCCGAGCGGAATGAGTCGTGGGTGTCGCAAAGCCACCAGGCCGCTATAAAACACTACTTTTTCGGCGACAGCAACCAGACACTGAGTCCGTTTACTCAACAAGTAGACGTGAGTGCGCTGACGCTGTACCAAATCCCGGACCGTATGACAAGCCCCGTTTCAACCCTTTTTTTTTCTTCTTTGCTGTGCACATGCTAATTATCTAATATAGCCTCGCTCTCCGGGTTCACGCAGCCCGCTCTCCTGCCCATGGACCTCACGCCGGCCCTCGAACAATGGACTCTGACAATTATGAATGCGCCACTACGCGACTCTGTCGATGCGATTCGATCGGCTACAGTTATGGGCTTCGTCTACGTCGCACACGTCGATAGCGAAAAGGGCAAAGCTAAGATCCTGGCACCTGTGGCCGGCCGGCTAGGCGACCATCCCATGGTCTGGGGCAAGTGGCCTGAGCCGAACATTAACCTGTTGGGATGAAGAGATGGGTGGCACACGTGCAAAATTAGCATATACCGAGAGATTATACCAGGGTTTACGTTGATTACATATATTTCCAGGCAGATTGGGTCTTTTCTTTTTATCTACAGGCAATAAAGCATGGTGTACTGATTTTCGACAGCATATTTGTAGTAATAAATCGATGAAAGGAAGTAAAGCAAGATATCACAAGTTTTTGGCACCAGGTAAATGCATCACGCCAAACCGTCAAAACTCCGAAAAAAAGACCATGCGGGCATCAAAAAAATCGGGAAAAAAGAATAAAAATAAAGCAAAAAGAAGCCGCTACCTAATCCATATAATAAATACAACAAACAAAAGAACAAACGCCAACAGTACCTCTAGCCTATAGTTTTTATGCACAAAATAACATCCCAAAAAGTCCACACGAATACCTGAAAATGAAGAAGAAAACAAAAAAAAAACAAGGAGAGAAATAATCACACACAAGACAGCCTGCGCTTCTTATCTCTGTGCTGCTCGAGCTGATCATCCTTTCCCGATTCCGAGTCTGGCAGAGCCTTTTGCTTCAGCGACTGTTTTTGCGCCGGGCTTTCCACTGTCTCGTTTTCTTTCGTGTCGAGGAGATCTGCCGCATCCGTCACCGTCGCTGTCGCCGTCATCGTGGTTGCTAGAGGATCTTCCTTTTCATCGGCAAAGCCCTGGAAAATGTCCATTAGGCTCTTGACGCCAAGAAGCATGCCGAGATCCGGGCCGTCTTCCGAACGTACCCACTTGGCATGCGCGAAATCAATTAGGCGTAGGCTGTGAGTCTTGGGCATGTCATCTTCGTCGTCGTCAGAGTCGTCGTCATCGTCGTCGTCGTCAGAGTCTTGCTGGAGCTCGGCTGCGTTGTCTTTGGCAGTGGCGATCTGGGCCGACTCAATGCCGTGGATCATTTCCGCGCGGTTTTGATCCATGATGGCCTTGAGAACAGCCTGTTGGTCGTCTTCGTTGGCTGTTTCGCTGCGCGCTTCGAGCTCTTCCACGTAGCGTGCGCGATCCTTGATCTTTTGCGCGAGCGTAGGACCGTGGCCCTCGAAAATAAACAAAAGACTACCAGAGTACATGCGCAAGCTTTGGCGACTCAAAATATCGTGGACCTGCTTCAGCTCGGCCGCAAAGGCGGCGCTGACGGCCTGGCCCAGCTCATGGGTGATGCCAGCCTTCTTGTTGAAGATGAAACGGCGGATATTAGCAGCCAGAGTGTCATCAGTCACGTGGTCGCGGCCGTGCAGTCGGTTGTAGACCATGTAGTCATCTTGGTTGAGCTCTGCAGGGTTGTCGCTACCGCGCCAGGTGCGCATGCCGGCGATGCGGAAACCATAGCTGCGGTGGGTGGTGGTGCGCGAAATTTTATCAAAGCGGTCCTTTTTTTGCTGGGGCGCGTCGTCAGCCCACAACCGCGTGCCCAGCTTGCAGTCGAGGATGTTGGGATGCTTGAAACCGTGCGAAGTGTTTTCCAAAACAACGGCAGTATCCGTTTTGATTTTCTTACCACCGTTTGGCACCCATTCCTCGGTTTTGGGCGTTGATACTGTTGACGTGGGTGCAGAAAGTTGGTACTGCGACTGCGAGTGCGACTGCGGCATGGGCTCTGCGGCATGCTCATCGTCGAATGTAATGGTGATGCACGACGTAGCCTCGGTGTCTGTGGTTTCCGTGCTTTCCGCGACGCTGGTGGTGGTGGAGACACTAGTGCTCGTAGAAACGCTACTGAGGCCATTTTGTGGCTTGACAGAGCCGCCAAGCAAAAAGGCCGGCTCCGACACGCCGTCTACCAACTGAAGCACAGCGTCTTGCGCGTTATTGTTCAGCTGGAGAGTGCCGTAAAAATCGGGCATCAGCCCTCTGAACTCTTCATGCTTGGGATCCTGAGAAGCCTCATAAAAGGCAATCTCTGCTGCCGTACACGGCTTAACAAAAAGCTTTCCAGTGGGATCACACATGGTCCCGTCGCTGTAAATTGAGAAAACTCCAGGTTAACAGGGGCAATTAACAAACGAGCGAGCGAACCAAAGGCGCGTTAAAGCACACTTTGGCAGTCAGCCCAATCTAGAGAAGCAACTTACTGGCCAGCAACAGCGTTATATGCCACCAGCTCATCATGCCGAGGAATAGATTTGCGTGGCGCGGGCATTGTGAAATGATGAGACGTATGGATGGAGTGAAGGTGAAAGAGATGGGGTGGAAACAGAGGGCACTAAGAAAGGAAGAAAAAAAAAAGAAGAAGTTGAAAGAAATTTGGGATGAGGACGCGCACAGAAGAACAGAAGCAGAATTAGTTTTTAAACGAAAGCGTCGGCGTGAGGAACGTTCGTTGGTTGCGACGCTGTACTTTGCGTAGAATTAAAAAAAAGGTAAAAAAAAAAAGATTAAATAAGGAATACAAAAATAAGTGGACGGAAATACAAAGGACAGAAAGGGAAAAAAAGAAAAAAAGAAAAAAAAGAAAAAAGAAAGAAAAAGCTGGATAAAACCAGGGCACTAGCACAGATTATAGGGGCCCTCAAGGGAAGAAAAAAAAATTGATGACACTCGTGAGATGAGAGGAACAACGTTGGAAAAGAAGCCAGAAATTCAATGGTGATGATGAGAAAACAGAAAGATGGAGGATGAAAAATGGAACAAAACAGAAGGAAAAAGAATTGCAAGGAAGAATAGAAATTAAAGAAAGATTTTCAGAGACAAGACCTTGACGACAAAAACGGCAACGACGACGTTTTTAAATCCCAAACAAGGACAGACGTTGGACGTTGATACTGAATTGGAAACTGCCAGCAAGGTGGGTGGGTTGTTGTTCTTCCTACATTTTCACTCTGCTTATTTAGGTAAGTACTTACTTACTTACATTTTAACACTCTGCCACCCTATACGCCACGCCAGCCAGGGCAGATTTGCAGGCCTGTCAGCTCCGTTTTTTTTTTTTTTTTTTCCCACCCTCCACAAAAAAGCGCTGCCCCATAGGCTATAGAGGCCTGCTACAAGTGTAATTTGGGAGTTAGAGCGCCCTGGGCAAGCGCTGTTTTAGGACTATTTTAGTGGGTGGCACATTCTTTACTTTAGGCGCCTGTAAGTACAAACGTGGAAAGAAATTTCGCGCCGCGCTCTGTGCCGTAGATTCGCAGATTGGCTTTTACTCACTTGACGGAAAACCACTGACATCACTTCACTCGAAAGAAGCCTGAGCGAGATCGGATGACGGAAGGTTGGACCTTTTTTTTCTTTCTCCGCACGCTCATTTCTGCAGAAATGTATTTACATACTTGAGTAAGTATACTTGAATCTCAACTCTGCGTCTATTACTTGTATGTCTATTTGCTCACCAAGTGTGTACAGCCTGCTTAAACGAAAGCCACTCCATGGATCAGCTAGGAGGAGAGGGAACCATGCCATGTCATTGCATTCCTTATGCTGTGCATGCTTCTACATCTGCTTCCGCTTCTTTTCCTCTTCCTCTTTGCAACCTGATTAACCTGAGGGAGCAATGACATAATGGCTCTGCTTGTTACAAGTAAAGCCGCACACATAAAATCAGCATTAAATACTAGTACCTACAGTGCGCAAGTACTGTACGACGCCAAGTTCAGCCTGGTGTCTGTCTTGTGTCTACTAATAGTATCTAACCCAACCTCTACTAATAGTATCTAAACCCAACCCATCGCGTCGCATCACTCCTTACGCCCAAGCTTCACGTTCTGCTTGTTCTGCCATCACCGCTGCTATGGGTTTCAAGGTCGCTTTATGAAACGCCGGCCAACGCCCATTTGTCCACTTTACCCTGGAACTCACTGACATCAGCGCATCTAGGCCAGGGTGCGCAAAATTCTCCCTTACTTGCACTGTTTGTTCGCATATGTAGTTGAACAACTAACAAAACATGTTCTGGGGGGCGTTACGGTACCAAAACGCTACGCCCGACTGGCTGCACAGATTCATGCAACAGCAAAAAAAAAATATACTAAATGTAAATACCCTTTTTCCTGCGCTGCAGCAAGGGATCTAGCGTGGTACATCCAAGCATGGAATGGAAGCTTTGTGTCTTGCTGTAAACCGCATTTCCAGAAGCTGCTGGCGTCATGCAGCAGCAGGCTCCATCTGCCTGGCTACTACTGCATATGAAAGGACTCTGACTGGAGACTGGAAAGCCAATTTTGAGACAGCAAGCCCGTGCTGTGTCTCCTTGATAACAGGGTGAAAACAGGTCTTGTTCAGAGGTAATAAATATGATAAGTACTCAATTAGTCATAGCCCTGGCTTACTTGTACAAACCTGCACTCATGCGGCCATATTTTATTGTCGGCCTGAGATCATATCGAACTGGACGCGTGCATACGGATATGCATAATTCCTCGCGTCACAATATATCGGCGCTGAGTAAATCGAATGCTAGCTGACCTCATTTGTCATTTAAAATATTCCGTAGACTCGAGGCAGCTGAGTTTTCGCTACATCTTATGCTGCATCTACGCAGTATGTTAAAAGGTCTTTTCTGCTTTTTTGAACACACTGTGCTGAATACAGGCTGACGTCTCTTCTCATTTGCTCTTTAGTCACCAATATACACTGCGGGTTGTTCCATTCTTCTCATCCCTTTACTGTATGCAACGTGTTGATTTTGCCTTTTTCAAACAAGCCATTGTTGCTACTTGACCTCCTTTGTTGAAACCACATTTGATATATTGCCATTGTTCGCGCTGACAACGCACTGACTTTTGGGTTTCTTTTTTTTTCTCCTCAGCCTGTCTATCTGATCTAATCCATCCCGCCATCTTAAGATGGATTAAGGTGCCGATTGAAGGAGGCTTAGACTCTATAAATCCCCATCCAAGCAGCGAACGGTCCGGACGGAAGTGAAATACTTGGAAAACGGTATATTTCACTGATATAAACGGAAATCCCTGGGCGGATCAGGATCACATTTTACACTTTTTGTGCATTTGAGCCTGCAAATGCCAGGGCGAATTCTAGCGACCCCAAATCCGTAGTCTACTAAGAAGCTTTTGTCATGGGTTTTCATCTCACCTTCAATTCCCAGCTGCTCCAAAAGAACTCAAGGTCAGAAGATCAGTTTGATACGCCTGGGTTGATCCGTAAATGTTTGGGGGGG